>VYZU01083884.1:1875-27906 GCA_013401355.1 Ceyx cyanopectus | reverse complement strand
AACATTCTATGATTCTAAGTTGACTTTTCTGGGAAGGTTTTTGAAGAGGAAACAAAGAAGGGATGGAGGAAGAAAAGGATTTGGCAACAAGGGGCAAGTCTAAGGTAGCTTGGCACATGAGTTTGTGCTCATTCCTGATGGAGTCACCTGTCTTCATGTTTTGGATAATATCAGCCCTCAACCAAAGACATGTTTTTAGCCTTTTCTTATCCCTCCTTTTTCCCTGTTCACCTATCTTGTTGGCTTGATACAGCAAAAATGTCAGTTTGCACTACCTGTGTGTCCACCCATGGACCCTGCTGCCTTGTTTGTCACTGTTTGAGCAACATCTGAGCAGAGAGGTTATCTCCATCCTAACTTTCAAATGCAGCACTGGAACAACTGGTGCCAAAACAAACTGTGCATGTGCTCATCACCAAATGAAGAGGACAGAAGAAGAAAACTGTTGTCATCTCTTAAGATGTGGTCCATTCCCACACAATGCCCTGGTATGATATGTGAGGAAAGCAGAACAGGCCCCAGAGTGCTGTCTGTCCTTAAAATAAAGACAGATTCATTTTAGGTGACTCGTCTTTTTCCACTAGTTCACAAATATTTTGTTTAGCTATACGAATTCCCTGGAAGTGACATGCATGTTGGCAGGTCAGGGGACCTGCTGTTGGGTTATATCACTGTTATGAGAGTCATGCTGCTAAGGAGCTTTAAGTTGTACCCCATGCTGAGAACAGTCTAAATAATCTGTGACTCAAAGCGTCTCTCATCAGGGATCACAGTGAACACAGGCAATTTCAGCTGACCCGACGAGCTAAACACAAACATGTCAAGATCTCAATAGCACCAGAACATTTGTTTTAAATATCCTGAGTGTGAAATCATGGCCAATGGGCAACGTCTCTTCGGTAATTGTTTTGTTTGCCAGATGTTTCTTTTTCTAATTTTACTGCAAAGCACATAAAAGTATGTGCTGGAATTAAAATGATGATTGGGAAGAACAGTAGCCAACTCCCAGTTTATTGCAGCAGCAGTATAAACTAGAGTGATTTCTAAGATAAGAGCCATTAGTCCAGATTTGCATGGGTGTGAGATATGAATCCAGCCCATTCTCTCAAAGAAATTTTACTTGCAAGCAAATAAAATAATCTATGAGCCTTTTAAAATTAAATTTTGAGAGTGGTAAGGTGAGAGAGAGCTTCAACTATAAAACTCTCCTCAATCTTAGACTGGAGGTTGTGTTTTCTAGAGGAAAAAAAGAAAAGTGCACCTTAAAACTGACTGCCCAAGGTGTTGAGGCTGATGAGTATCCTTCTAGACTTGTCACCAGCCCAAAAGGGAACCACAGCCCAAAATGCGTCCATCAAAATGCAAAATACAAACAGATAAAACTGCAGTTGAAATGAGACACAGAGCTGCCCAAGGTAGATCTGTTTGGGACGTTGGCAAGTATCATAATCCATACTCCCTTCCCAGCTATACCTGTAATGCACTGCAGGGATTCATTCTTTAATGAAAATAACTTTTTTCAACCAGTAAGTTCTTTTGATATTTATTTATTTTTGGACAAGAGTAATTGTCAAGCATGGAACCAATGGAAACATAAAATGTGGGGGCTGAGTAGTGCTGGGACCAGTGAAAGTTAAATGAGCTGCACTCACTGAGATCTGTGTTCACAGCAAAGGTATTTTTCAAAGAAATAGAGCTGACACATTGTTCCACTGCTAACAGAGTATCAAATGGTATTTTTAAAGGAACTGCTACTGTAATATATTCTGTAAAGAAACTAGATCAGGAATACTGAGACACAGCTCAAAATGATGATGTGTCTTTCCCCACAAATTGTCAATAGACTCAAAAGAGGAACAATGCCAGGATAAAGCAGAGCAAATATTTGCAGTACAATATTTTATTCACCAGTGAATTCCTCAAGTTTTGGTGTTTTTTTAATAATTTTGGCTGATAGAGCAATTCTTTAACTGTAATGTATTATTTGAGTGCTTTCAGAAGCACTATTGAGTTTGAGTTCAGGAGGACAGTCAGATTTTTTTCTTAAAAAAAGCTAACACTAGATACAAACAGAGCATTCATTTTTCAATATATTTCTGTAAGTCTTTGGGGATTATTAGTTAGTTGGCTGTGGGGAGATTATATATGGAATGGTTTTTAAATGCTTGAGATGTCCTCAACCCAAAATCTCAGACCCTGGAGCTTTGCCTATAGCTCCCTCCTTTGTCAGCATGTTGGTCATAACCCTGGGAGCACAATTGCCCAGACTCTGGAGAGAGTTTTTATCTGATTTTAAAATTAAAGGAAGGTCCATGCAATGAATATAAGCTTTTATTTACCAAAGGAAGCCAAGCTCTGACCACATCATGTTTAACTTTGCCATATATTCTGTAAGAGAGGATTTCAAATGCAAGAAGTCATTCCATCTTCAGAAAAAATACCTCCCTTTATTCCTTTCAAACAGATTCTCTTTGCTTTTCTAAGGTTTGTCCTCTTCAGTCATCAAAGAGTTTTCAGGTGATAAATTGGAGACCTCTTCCATATACAGTCCATCTTGGCTACACTCATACTATTAACAACTGTAAATACCATTTTCAAGGAAATAAAAAATTTTCTAGGAATGCTTAAAACTCACAGGAGTGTTAAATTCTTCTGATTGAAGGGTCTGTCCAGATGGTTTACCTGGGGGTATGCATGCTCACATCACCAGAAGAAATGCAAACTAGAATTCAGGAGGGCTTATTAGCAAATCCCACACACTGAGCTATCCTTATAAATACAGAAGGAATTGATTTATAGGTTATCCCAGAATATGAAAAGAGGAATGCACTGATTTTTCCATAGATGGTTAAGTGAAAAAAAAAATTATTTCCCCACAATTTGTTATTACTTTGAGATAATATAAATTAATCCTAGCTTCTACAGATGGTTTTACTGTCAGAAACAAGAAACAAGAAACAGAAATCAAGTAGCTTAGTTTCAGGGCCTTGATGGTTTTAGCAGCACTTTAGGACAAGTATAACTGCTTCACTAATATTTAAGATAGGATTCATTGACGTGGCCATGCTGTTTCCTACCCATAGCCATCTTTTTAAAAACAGACATGCAATAAGCTTGGTAGCTGCAGAGGATCTTACACAACCCCTTAAAGAACCCTAACATGAAAACTCAAGCAGAACAAGCTAGTTTCTGTTCATTCCTCATGTTATTTCACAGTGAGATGGTCAAAAATACTCCAAGTACAATCTTTTTTTGACCTTCACACCATACAGCACAAAAGCTGTGATATATGTGACTATAACTTTTTCTAGGTCTCCCCAGAGCTCATACCCATGTCTGGTTGCTCACCTGAGCTGCAGTCTTTATTCTCTCATTGCCAGTCACAGGGATTGAAACACTGCAGGTTTCAGATAAAAGTCCTATGAAAAGTAGGAGGTGCCAGAAGAGCCACATTTCAAGTGCACAGCTTTCTGCACAAACTCAAAATATATTTGTTGTCTGTTAATGCAGTAAAAAAAAATCTTTTCATTCTAATTATGATTGATATTAAAATAGATAATGCAAATAGCACAGCAGGGAAGTGTGCTGTTTATCTCTTTACCATGTTGGAGTTAATGTAGCAGGTTGACTTGCTGGAAATGCACCTTTCCTGAGAGGAAGAGCCATCTATGGGGAGGCTGCCACAGACAGCTTTGTTGTCTTGGACAGGGGAGGAAGGAACCTTGTCTGTGGCACCTGAGTCAATAGGAATATTTTAGCAGTCACATGAAAATTTTTTTTAATTTAGTCCCCGGATTTTCTGTGCAAATTCTCAATTTTTAATGCAGAGACTCGTTTCAAGGCTCTGTGTCCCTGGCTCCCAGGCAAAGCAATATGCCCCCTGAAAATAATTTGTTCATTAAAACTTTCACAGACTATTGAATTGAAGCAGCTCTGTGCCAGCAATGGTAAGATTTCACGGTTAAAACTAAAAACCTTTCAGTCAAGTTCTGATAGCCAACGTTAGCACTTTGTTGTAAACCACTGGGTGAAAGCTGCCCAAACATTCATTATTTAGCAAATACTCCAAAGTGAGCGTTTTGGTAGAGCTGTCCCAGAAGCAAAGGCTTTTTTTCATGATCAGTGACATTATGGTCCCCCATGTACGCAGTTCCACACAGCTGCCAGAGCCTGTAATGGCAAGAGTGGTCCCTCATGGGAAACCTGTTCAGCCTCTGGTATTTACTGACTTTCATGCTTCTGCTAGACAATGTTACGATTACATTAATGTCAATTTTGTCATTTAATACTGTTACTAACCCACATAATTGTTAAGAGACTACACAGTGCAATTTAGCATAATTAAGAGAATTCTACAGTTAAGCACCATGAACAGTCAGTAGCCAAAGTTTTTTGCCCAGCTTAAGGAAACCTAAAGGCTCCAGACACTGCAACATCGTTTTTAGGCACATGCAAGATTTTGACTGCAAATGAGCATGAAGGTGTCCACAGTGTGCTGTCAGACCATAGGAGATCCTTTGCTTTTTTACCAAGTGGATGTAACAACATCCACTCAAAGGGAGAGGGAGATCCGAGCCTGTTTCCATCACTCCATAGGTAACCACATGGGAACTTGACCTCCAAAGTTGTTATTGGAGCCAGCCTCAAGATCTCACTGAGAGAAGATACTTAACACATTTCCTCTGCATTTTACATACATCTGAAATGTATTTAGGTAACTTTTGAGGTACCTTGCATGTAAAACCTTGAACCACAATTGTAACCTCTCCAGTTTCCCTTATTCACACAGTATTTGATTTGGATGACATATTTTTACAATATTTATTTTTTGGCCCATTTTGAGACTCTCATGTTAATGCCACAAAAACTTCAGTCTCCTGTATAATATTTCAGACATGGAGGGAAAAAATGAAGAAATAAAGAAAATGAAAAACCAGCCGTCTGCATCCACTTAAACTACATTACAATAAAGCTCAGTAAAGATCTGATCAGCAGTTTTTTTAGCCTGCTCTGATTTAATATGAAAGAAATTAGTGGAAAACCTAAAGACTGAAAGGAAATTTTTGCCACTGTTCAAAACAGGACATGAAACCTTTAACATAATATTTATGCACATTATGTTAAATACTTTCTGCAAAGTTAAAATCTAGCACTGCTGGCTTCAGACACGCTGGGAAGGATGTTTATTTACACTTAATAAATCTGATTTTGAGCAGAAAAGGTTTTGTTATTTTTTTTTCCCCACTTTGTATACACAAAGTGTTGACAGAAAATTCTGATGTAAGAGTATATAAACTTCTCAAAAGTTAGTAGATATAATTGGTATTCTGTTCCATAGTGTGTTCATCTTGGCCTTCACAGTTGTTATGATTTATTATCTCTAGTGGTCCAAAAAGATTTTGAGATTCTTAAAGCATCACAGCTTTGTCATGTCTCTATCTGAGTGCAGCTTTTTTTTGCAATCATTGCTATTAGATTTGGTCATGAATTTTCTGACCAAATATTTTACTATTTGGAGAGGAAGGTGTTTGCCAAGAAATATCAAATTGTGAGAAGTGACGTTTTCACCAGACAGCAGTGGGCAGTTTCCCCCAGGGAAAGTTTCATGGTCCACAATAGAGCTGCTATTCAAAATGAGGAGATGGACTTTTGCTGGGAAACAGTCTATAGTCCCCAGCTCAACTCTTTCAGAAAGATTTGGAAGGCAAAAGATCAGTCTCTTTCTCTGTCTGACCCAGAATGAGGTCACGGTGTTGTAATTCCAGAGCCTTAAACCCTGGGCTTTAGGCTGGGGGGGGGGTGAGGGTGTGGGGGTGTAGGGCTAGTGCAGTTTCAGCTCTCTGAAGCATGAGAACATTCTGAAAAATCAAGAGTGCTTTCATAAAATAGGAAAACAGCTTTCTACTGAGCTGCAGCTAAAATCATGCCCAATCCCATGAACACACATACTGTTTATTAAGGAAGTCACTAAGATGTGCCATAGCTCCAAGGCAGAGGTGAGAAAGAAGTCTTAACTCACCATCTATTTCTTTCATCTGAGATTTATCATCCAGCCAGGTGACCATGATCATTAGCACATCAAAGGTCTTAAAACCTCTCTGATGAAAAAAAAGAAAACTCCTTTAAGATCCTGGCATTTCAAAGATCAGCCATGTATTTGTAGATTTTAAGATCATATGGAAACTTTGCAGTCACCTTCTCTGACATCTGCAGACCATACCCTAGAGGAGACTGCCCAGCAACTCCTAAATCAGTAAGTTGTGGTCGACTCAGGGCATCTTTCTCGGAAAGGCATTCAGTCTGATTTAAGACTACACACAACAGAAAATCCACTACATTCTCTGGCAAGCTGCTAGTTACAAAAAGGGCAAAGTCCTACCAGCAGGGAGTTTTGGCTGGACAGACATTTAACCTATACATTAAATATTCTAAAAAAAAATTATTAAATATTCTCAAAAGAAGTGGATTATCATTTAGTCCTCCCAGAAATCATAAGCTTCTAATGATAAATCAAGTAAGAAATCAGGGAGAGTATTCTCAGTTTTAGAAGAATTTTTGAAGTCAGAGTAGTGTACATGAATATCCCTATAAGGAGCATGATATTGTTCATCCAAATCTTAGTACTCAGAAGCAGCATCCATTTAAAATGCATGAGCAAATCAAGGTATAAAAAGTCTGCTCCCAATACAGGTCTTCTGCTGAGGGCAATAAGAGACCTAACACTGTTTCCCACAGCAGTCTCCTGGGGAACCTGGCTGCTCACAGCCTGGATGGGTGTTTGCTTTACTAGGTAAAAAAATTGTCTGAATGGCAGAGCCCAAAACTGGTGGTGAATGGAGTTCAATCCAGCTGGCATCAGGTCACAAGTGGTGTTCCTCAGGGTTCAATATGGGAGATACTTCTGTTTATTACCTTTATAAGTGATATGGACGAGGGGATCATAACAAGAGCACCCTCAGGCAGTTTGCAGATGAGCCCAAGTTAGGTGGGTGTGTTAATCTCCTTGAAGGCAAGGAGGTTCTATAGAGAGATCTGGATGGGTCCTGCACTTGGGTCACAACAACCTCAGGCGACACTACAAATAGGGGAAGAGTGATTGGAAAACTGCCCTGTGGAAAATCTCATGAAGGTGTTGGTTGACAGCCAGCTGAATATGAGCCAGCATTTTGCCCAGGTGGCCAAGAAGGCCAACACCATACTGGTTTGTATCAGAAACAGTGTGACCAGCAGGACTAGGGCAATGATCTCCCTCCTCTACTTGGCACTGGTGAGGCCACACCTCAAATACTGGGTTCAGCTTTGGGGTCTTCACTACAAGAAGGACATTGAGGTGCTAGAGCATCTCCAAAGAAGGGCCACAAAGCTGGTGAAGGGTCTAGAGCACAAGCAGTATGAGGAGCTGCTGAGAGAACTGGGATTGCAGATGCTGCAGAAGAGGAGGCTCAGGGGAGATCTTATTGATCCCTACAAGTACCTGAAAGGAGGTGGTAGTGAGGTGGGAATCAGTCTGTGTTCCCAAGAAACAATCCATAAGACAAGAGTAAATGGCCTCAAATTTCATCAGAGGACATTTAGATTAGAGATTATGAATAATTTCTCCCCCAAAAGGGATGTAAAGCCCTGGGACAGGCTGCCCAGGGAAGTGGTGGAGTCACCATCCCTGGAGGTATTTAAAAGATATATAGATGTGGTGAAGAGGGACATGGTTTAGTGGGGACATGATTTAGTGGTTACCTGGCAGTGCTGGATTAATGGTTGGACTTGATGATCTTGAAAGTCTCTTCGAACCAAAATGACTCCTAGAGAAAATGACTGATACTGACTCCATCAGTCAGAAATTGCTCATATGGCAGGACTTCCAAAAGAAAACCAAAGATATTTCATCTTGCTGTGGCCCCAGTTTTGGCCAATTGCTTTGCTCCACTGACAGGCAGAAGTCCTTAGTTAGCCTTGTGAAAAGCAGACAGCCATAATGTAAACAAAGTTTCTGTTTATTCTGAAGTCAGAAAAGTCATTCCAAGAGAAGAATAAATGTGAGAAGAATAAACTTATCTTTAAGAACATTGTTATTACCAAAACAAGCTGGTTACTTCTCACTTCTTTTGGTCAGTTCCTTTTGCAAATGCATGTCATCAGCTTCAGCTAATTCATCACTGTGGTTTGACAATAATCACTGACCTTCCTTCTAAAGATAATCTGTGTTTAAAGGCTCTGTTATATAATATGCTATAAGCCAAGAATATCTTGCAACATTTGGAAAGGTAGGGCAGTAATGTTCTGCCAGATTCCTCTCAGCATTTAAATTTCTTTCAATTACTAATGACTTGTGATTTTTAAGATGTATAATTTATATCTGAAAACAATTAGGGAAAATAGATTAGAAAAACTTGTCTGTGTTTTGGAAGATGTTCCCACAAGAAATGACACTGAGAGAAAAATAAGAAAAGGATTGAAATTCAAATATGTGTCCTGGACCCTTGGGAAAACGTTAGTATCAGCTCAGAGCCAGTTTCCTTCAGAAGATTATTCTGGAGAAGAAAGAAAGATGTTTCAGAGCAATCCCCAGAACAGAGGGATGAGCGTGTGCTTGTGGGCTTCAACAAGCAAAAGACCATGGTAAAGGCAAAGAAAGGGTTTGCAGTTCAATGGAAAAGAAATCCTGCAGAGGGAAAAGACATAAAGATGAAAATATGGAAAAAAAGAAAAAAAAATGAAAGAGAGCTAGAACATTCACAGGAGAGAGGAACATGGTTAAAGGGAAATTTAGCTCCTCAATCAGGGCATTAAGGTGGAACCAGAGCTATCAGTCAGCTGGAGGTAAAACACTCCATCATTCCTTAGCTGAGAAAAAAATGTTCATACCAAATGAGGAGAAAGCAAGCATCAAGAAGAGAGATTCATCAAGAGGTGGCCATGCCAGGTCAAAGCAGGAAATATATCAGCTGTAGTGACAAAGGGCCTGTTTGGGGCCAACGGGCAGGGATAGACAGGAGCTGCTGCTGCAGCCACAGCCCAGGTCATGCTGACCCCAGAGATACAGCACAGAGGGGAATGTCTGCTGGTGCCAGCAGCTGAACGGGTCAGCATCAAGGCCTTGGCTGTGTGAGCAGAACATGTACTGACCTGGTGGGAAGTTACACCATGATTTCTCTCCACAACTTCTCTGCAAAATCTCTGGGGGTAAAGGATCAGCATTCAGCTGTCCAAACTCTCGGGCGAGCACAGGGTGGAAAATTAATAGAGCTCCTGGTGCCATTAGAAAATCAGACACGTTAGTGTCTTTTTGTTCTTGTTGGCGTGAAGAAACACTGCTGAGGGAATACTCTGTTTTCCCTACCTCATGAACATACACTCACATTTTCACTAAAGTAGAAATGTTACTCTAAATTTCTAAACTCCTCCAGTTGTGCTTTTAATCTTGTCATTGTTCACCTGTTGTCCAGCCAAATCACTGTAATTCCCTCTCTGATAGCTACACAGTTATCCTAAATCAGAACTGAGCAAAACTTTTAACTATGAGTGGGAAAGATATGAAAAAGCCAGTCCTCAAAATCCAACCCTCTGGAATACTTTTTCCACATGTAGCAGTACTACAGAACTGAATTCCCACGAGCTCCACAAGGAAAGACTTGAAGAGTCAGAAAGAAGAGGCTGCCTCTGATGTCTGTAGAATATCTCCTCCAGTTGAAATGAAAAATCTAATAATAACAAAAAAGTGTATCTGCTTGTACCTACAAAGTGTGTCTGTCACCATTCTGATTAATTAATTTTGGTTTACAATTCTAGATTGATCACAATGCAATACTCAAATACACTTCATAGACACTAATATCTATAGCTTTGTGGCTGTCTAATAAATAATTAGTGCTCTCTCAGTACCTCCAAAGGGGAAAATAGGGCACATTAAGCCTAAACACTATCAGTCATCCAATAGGTCTGGATGAGGGCTTGGGTTAGAGGTCAAATCTCATTATTCAACACTTCAAAGGATAGACTCTTTGGTATATGGAAATTTCCAGATATCTCTGAAGCTGATGGACCTGGTAGCAGTCTTCTATTCCAGGTAAAAAAGGGAGCAGAAAAAGAAATGTTCTTTTGTTTAACAACAGAAGTTACTGTTCATATAACTAATCTATATGTCATATCTATCAGTCTGTCTTTGGTGTCTTGGGAACTGAATACACACCCTACACACTGCTCATGGCTTAGGAGGCTTGTGTGTGTATGAACAAGTGACAGAAACAACCAGTGGCAAGTAGAAAACATCACAACAAGGACCTACAAAATGAAACCACTAAAAAGGGGTAGAATTACTTGAGAAGAAACATGGCATTATGAGCAAGGACACTGACTCCTAGTTCATTGCTAGAGGACGCTCAACATTCTCCATAAGCAAACATAACCAAATGTAAAAATACCTGTTACTAATTTCTCCTTCCAGTGAAAACAAGCTTGCACACCAAAAGTATTGTCTATGGGGCAGGAAGTATCAGAGAAAGAATAAAGTTTTGCAGGAGATAAAGGTTGAGCTGATATCTGCAATCAAACTGGAACAAACAATGGAGGTACTCACGAAACTCAACAACGGCCAAAAAATAATTAAAACAAGGTCTAAACAATTGCTGGATCTGTCTAACAAGGAACTGAGTCAAAATTCCATAACTTCCCAGAAAAGACAGAAATATGACCAGGTTTTTTGGGGCAGCATGAAGTGTGACAATTGAAGAAACCTGCTAAATAAATACAATTTTAAGCATTAAAAAACATTAAAAATACAACAAAAAAAACCCAAAACCCCAGACACTCCAGAAAACAGCACTAAGACAAACTGAAGATTCAGGTAACACAGTATCCTTTCCTTAACAATGGCCACTAGTAGAAATGTAGGGCAGAAGTGTGAAAAACCCCAAACATATAAGGTGATTGTTCTGCTCAGCTGTCAGACTCTGGCCCTGCAATGGGTTTAGGATGGATTGTAAAGTTTCTCATAAAAAATGGGATGCTTTCTTCTACTGGAATTTACTGATGCAGTTCAACTGAAGCAAGGGCTCAAGGAGCTGAAAAGAAAACGCATCAACAAAAATAATATCCTGGTTTTCTAATTAAATCAAATGTTGACATTCACAAAGAGGGCACTGATGGTTCTTTCTACTCCAACATCTATTTGGGAACATCAGATGAAAGAGAAGGTATATGTCAGCTCAGAGGTAGGCTTTTGTGAGGGCATACATAGCTCAGCCAATCTCACATCCCAAAATGCTGGCCTGGAGGTTTTATGTGGCCATCCAAATGGAATTATTCTGAGCATACTCCTTTGAAAGTTGTACACAACACACCTACTGCAGTGTTCATCTAAATCTGCTTGAGATCTGCCACCAATCTCAACTAGGCAGACAACAGGTTACAGTTGGATGGAAAGCATGAGAGAAGAAGACCTTAAATAATAGGGAGAAAGTCCAAGGAGACTTGTGCAATCCCAGTTTACGTGGGCTTTGATTCAAATAAAGTCTCTTAAGGCATAAAACACTAACATAGGGATGCTTGCCTGAAATCAAACATTCCTCTTAAATTAGAGAAGAAAGGCTCTGGATACCTCAGGACAGAAGAAGCTGCAGTGGTGCTCCAGCTTTCCAGTCACAAGTCCCTCAGTGAGAGAAGAGGCCAGTGTAGCAAGAAGGCTGGAAGATCGTGTCAGTGAGCCCTCATGAACTACTCCATCCTTGGCATGTCTAAAGCAAAGGGACTCTAACTTGGCTTATGGCTTTTCTGAGCTAACCGGGAAAAAATGAAACTTTTTTTTTTTTTTTTTTCCAATTTATTATTTAAAGAGAGAGAAGAAAAATTTGCAAACACAAAATTCAGGAAACGTACCAGATAGCAGTTATTGTTATGCAACTTCTTTGTGTCAGGGCCAAGACTGATATATATCTCTGGCTGGCCAAACAGAACATCACATGTCTTCAGTGGAAGCTTCTCTTTTACCCAGGGAGCTGGACAGAAGGAAACAAAACTTCAGGAAGGAGAAGGCTTGAACAGCAGCAGGGTCTTCGTTTCCATGTCTTCCTGCTTTGCAAGTGCAGTCTTTTCCTTGGCATCTCTCTTGTTTCTGAGCTTCATTAACTCCATGCACAGGCTGCTCATTTTCTTCTGCACACCATCTTCAGACAGCTTGGATTTCAGGGGTTCATTGGTTCTTGTGAGTCTCCAGCTAGACTTGGACAGGTTGGATAACTGGGCAGGGCAGAACCAAATGAGGTTCAACAAGGATAAGTGCAGAGTCCTGCATCTGGGTAAGAATAACAAATTACACCAGTACAGACTGGGAGGTGATGGAAGGGAAAGAAAGCAGCCTTGTGGAGAAGGACTTGGCAGTCCTGGTGGACAAGTTCTCCATGGAGCAGCAATGTGCCCTTGTGGCCAGGAAGGCCAATGGTATCCTGGGGTGCATCAAGAGGAGCGTGTCCAGCAGATGGAGTGAGGTTCTCCTCCCTCTCTACTCTGCACTGGTGAGACCTCCCCTGGAGTATTGTGTCCAGTTCTGGGCTCCCCAGTACAGGAGAGACAGGGATCTACTCAACAGAGTCCAACGGAGGCTACAAGGATGCTGAAGGGACTGGAACACATGCCTTATGAAGAGAGGCTGAGACACCTGGGGCTCTTTAGTCTGGAGAAGACTGAGAGGGGATTTGATAAATATATATAAATATATGAGGGCTAAGTGTCAAGAGGAAAGTGAGAGCCTCTTCTAACTTGTGCCCTATGATAGGACAAGGGGGAATGGTTACAAGCTAGAACACAAGAGGTTCTGCCTTAACATGAGGAAGAACAGTGAGGGTCACAGAGCCTGGAAGGGGCTGCCCAGGGGGGTTGTGGAGTCTCCTGCTCTGGAGATTTTCAAGGCTCACCTGGATGTGTTCCTCTGGGACCTGGGTTAGATTTACTTAGATGATGATCCTGCCTGGCAGGGGAGTTGAACTCGAAGATCTCCAAGGTCCCTTTCAACCCCTAATACTCTGTGATTCTGTGATTCATCCTGAGGCACAGAAACCTTACTCTAGGGAATGGTGCAGAATTCATGTTCATGGTTAGGAATGGTGGACTCCCTTCCTGTTGTATCATATTTGACTTAAAAATGGATAATGCCACAAACATGGGGAAAATACACCAGAACAAGATCTGGAATGATTTAAGGTGACAGCTTTTTAGCCTGGGGAAAGAACCCATCTCAACTGGGAGGTTGATGGAGCAGGTTTTGTACAGGTAAGCCTGCCAGTGTCTAATATTTTTTTAAACCTAGATAATACCACAAAGTATTTTAAAGTCTTTGAGCAGAACTTGCTCTTTTCACTATTGCTATCTGATGGAAAAGCAAGTGGGCTGTCAATAGGAAAGTGAGTGCAAAGAAATATGAGTTAGTTTTAAAAGATATTTCCTATGAAACCCAGTGGAAAGGAGAAATGTCCTCTTGGAGAAATAAAATGGCTGCTCAGCTCTACAAATATTTTTCAACACACAGTTTTCTCTGGAGTTTTTGGCTTACATGGGGTTTTGACTTTACATACAAGTCATGGAGAAAATGTTACACAGACTTTGGCACTGCCAGGTAAAGTAACAATCTGTCCTTGGGAAATTTACTTCCTGTGCTAAATCAAATTCTACTCCCAGTCCTTTCTGTTCGTGTTAACACCATCCTTGCACTGTAAGCACTAGCATGTGTGCTCCCTGAAAGAAACACGGTTACACGAATACTGGAGATGCCCCTTGAGCCTTTTCAAGATTGAATTCTAAGTGGTTTTTCTGGTTTATTAGATTGTGTGAATGTAGAAATCCCGCACTCACCTCCGCAGAAGCAATCCGATCATGTTGTATTAAGGTTCAATAACAGTTCATCTGGTTGTGTGCATCAAACCTCCCAAAAAAGACTGGGAACAGCATATTCCATTCCTTTGAATAGAAAAAAAAATCCCAAAACAAAACACTCCAAAGAGACAGTAAAATATATCACAGGACTTTCCAAAGTGCTGCATAAACTCAGGTCCTTCATAAATTCTCATATGTGGTTCCTGAAAAGAAACACAGAAGTGTGGATCTTGTACAAGCATTCTACATGGCAAAACTGAAACAAAAATGTTCATTTCTGCTGAAGAAGACATTTTCAGTTTATAAAAGGTTTCTCATATATTCTAAGAGGGAACTTTTAGAAGAGGTATTTTGCTTGGTGTGGGCAGAGCTACAATGGAGAACAGGCCAAATAAAGTTTGAAAGACAACTCTGAATGCAGTGGGGTCACCCAAAAAGATGTCATATGATTATTTCAGGTTTCTGCCATGAGAATCAGAGTAACATTTCAGAGACAAAGAGTTGTACTAAGAAATAAATGATCTCCAGGTAAACAGAGCAGATTTTGCAGAAACAATGGAGACCCATCAGAGATACACAGACAGACCCTTTCCATGTGCTGAAAAGGTAATAATGCAGTCAGGTTTGAAGGAGATATGGTCAGATCAGTGGGAGCTAGAATGACCTTTTAGAGAAGGGACAGGGGATGGGGAGTAAACCCCATTTAAATAATTAAATATCTTCTCTGAATTACAGCAGAAACATGTGGTATGGAGATGAGCAGCCAAGACCAGTAGCACTCTGGTCTCAAAAGCTGGAAATACCCAGCATCATAAAGGCAATAGATAGGCAAGCCCTTGCAGCCCACCTGGAGACAACTCAGCAACATATTTTATAAGGGAAGCTGTCCTGGAAAGGACTTAGAAATGCAAGAAAGGGAACTGACTTTGGTTTTGTTACTGATGCATCTAGAATAATGTTTTTTGCCAAAGAAGTATTAGGTTGCCATCTGTTTTCCCTGATGAAAATAACCTTCGTGGCCTCAACTTGAGCTAGATGTATAGACCAGAATATAGGCCACAGTTCTTATTGGAACTATGCTCTTACCTGAAGTCTACAAACAGCTGTCAGCACTATACAGACTGTAAAGAAAAATTAATATTTGTGCCCTAATCAGACTATAATATGAACAGTTACAGCATATTTGTAGAAAAAGGTGCAGAGGATTTAAACCCCTATAGGGAGGGAAGAAAAACAAGAATCCTGCTCTCAAACCACTGCTGTGTTTGATTCTGCCTCTCCAAATCCTCTCAAGAGCAACCTTCCAAATCCACCCCAGTAAAACTGTGTGGCTCACTGCTAAGTAAACACTGTTTGCAAAAGCCTTTGCATTTCACAATGAAGATTGACTGTAGGAAGATCATTATTGAGAAAATCATAAGCACATGCACATTTCAAATGCTGAGCTCTGTACTCACTCATGTTTCACTCTTTATATTGCTTCACTAGAGACTCACACTCAACTGCTCTGTCTCAAACTGATGAAATCAAGCCTTCATGATGGGAAGAAATTGCACAGCCTGGGCCCATGAACACTGTCTCTAAGCTGAAGGCAATTTGATAGATGGTGCACTGACCACACAGGTGGGTTCAAAAGAAATCAGTTTGGAGTTCTGGAGAATTTTGCAAGTATTTTTGATCAATGGTATTTGGAAGTCTCAAGAACATTAATTCCATATCCAGTTTGCCAAAACATCTTCCTTAGACACAATTTATGAGCATACATGTCAAGATATATTTAAAATACTTTGAGACTTTTGAGTACATGAATAACACACATATCATTACTACCTTTTTTTAACATAGCATCATATAAATCAAGTGAGAAAGCCAGGCTTTCTCAACTAAGGAAAACCACTGCACTTAAAATAACAAAGGTAGTATTTATTTATTAACATAAAATGTCCAAAATTCCTATTAAATTCTGTCAAGAACAGTTAAATGCAGCACACTCTCAGGAGTTGAAATAAGCACATACTTACTCAGAGGTTAAATCCACCACTTTGCTTTATCTGTATTTTTCATTTGTTAGCTGAAGGCGAGGAAGTCCCTGATTTCTCAAAAGAGTGAAAAAGTACCACGTTAGAAAAATGGAGACATCGTTATCCTCACTGTGTTTTCATTTATCAACTGTCTTGTGTCAAGGTATCATAAGGTACTTAAGGATGGTAATTTATCAGAAGCATTTCCTTTAGGTGTCTGAGATGAACTGTTGTGAATTAAGAGGTTTTGGAGTTCCTTGTCAGTCAGATCATGCTATGTGATGGGGCTGTTTTCAGCAGTTGAAAATGTCACTCACTCTGATGGATTATTGTAGTTGAGGATACAGCAAAGGAAAGGGTCAGCATTGCCATTTTCATGCTACCTGGTGGGAAGAAGACTTAGGAAGAGCATTTATATTGTAAATCAGCTATTCTGAGTGTCTATTAAAGAATGATACAGCTATCTAGAGTGGACACAAACTAAGTTGGGACTGAGGGGTTGTTTTGCTTGTTTGTTTGTTGCAACCATCTTATAAACCATCAGGAGTATTTCTAGACTGGTTGAAAAGAGGAATTAGGTTAGAGAGGAAAAGGAGTCTTGAGTGTTGTTCCTTAGATAATCATCCAACCAACACAATCATAACCTCAGAGTCTTTAAAGGAAGAATATAAAAGAGCTTGTAATTTCCTTAACTGATGATAATATCTGGAATTATAAGGACCAGTGTGTCACTCTACAAAACCCTAACATTCAAACTGATTTCCTTGAGACTGACTCACTGTCGTTTCTCTAAACAATTGCAGTTGGATCCCAGTGCAATTCTTCTTAACAATAGCAGTACTAACTTTTATTGTCAGGGAAACTCAGTTGACTTTCTCTGGAAGATCCCCTTACTACATCTGACAGCGTGCAAAGGGCAGTTATGTTGAAGAAAATTATTTACATGGGCTGTCACTCTAGTTCTTTCTCTCTTTAAGGGTAATTTTGCATTTTTTAGGAGCAGTGAAAAATAATAGTAGGTATTTTTTGTTCTTACCATCGAGGATACACACTTCAGCAAGTGATTTTCAGAAAACAAAATCCTACTCTGCCCAAAATAGACCTGGGGAAAGCAGAACTATAGCCCTGTCTTCTTGGCAGTCGACATGTTGGTAGCATTTGCTCACCACACCAGTCCTCAGGGACATGCAGGAGACATTCTCAGAGGAGGGGCAGCATACCTCCTCACTTCTGCTATGGGATTGCCCCTAAATGAGTATTGTGTCTAGTATATAACAGGAGGCTTTTTTGGTTTAGTGCAACAGCCTTTGGCTTTCCCAAGGCTCTGTCTGCTCCTGGTCTAGAGGACAACTCTTCCCAAATCTTCAGGCACAACTTCATCTACATCTAACTTTCCCCTAACTCTGGACCCTTCTCTCCCTTACTACTTCCCACATGGTTTCTTTATCTTCTCTTCAAAGTGCAAAACTCTGACATTTTGTATTCTTCCTCAGGACCTGCACTGCCAACTCTCCAACACCCTTGTTCCACATTTCCACATGTTAGTCAGTTCTCTTAATCTTCTAGTTTTCTATATCACTCAGTAGCTCAAATCCTTAATTAAGCATGAAAATGTCATTCCAGGAACTGCACAATTGTGGTGGATCAATTAAAGAAAAGACCAAGGATACATTAGGAATTTTGTCAGCAGAGTAGACAGAGATGTGAGCAAACCAGCAGCTCAGCAACCTCTCCACTTCTTGTATATACAGAAAACTGTCTTGAGCATGAAGAAGAGATAATGTCGCAGATATCCAAGTGAGAGAAAAATATTAGTATCCTGCCTATGAAAGCCATAAAGGACCTTTATACAAAAAACCTGAGTGATGTGAGCTGCCTCTGTTACACTGCCTCTGCACAGTCTTAAGCTGACTCTTCCTTTAGGACTTCTTGCCATATTTAGTATGGCAGTCAGTGTGCAAAATTCAAAGCCTTGTATTCAAGTGGGGCCCCTGAGATCTGTGACATCTCAGAACAAGAGATCAAAATATCATGAAAAAGACCATCCCATCCCCCAAAAATCATTAGTCCATCAGGTGAGGCACACTTACTCACATATTTACTTTTAACTTAAACTTTACGTGAAGTTACAGAACAGTCCAGATTTTGAAGGACTGTTTGAACAAAGGAGTCGGTTCTGTAAGTGCCACGTTGTGCATGTTAAACAATGCAAAGACTGAAAGGCTTATATGTTAGAGCTGCACTGAGGATAACAAGGGAAAGGAAAATTGGATTTAGAAGGAAATTACACATGACTTTTGAGTTTGTGAAAGAAATTTGATTTGGCAAGTTTGAGCAGCAGAGATGCTGTTCTCTGAATTGGGGGTTAGTTTCAGCTAACGGAAAATTTTCTTTTTGAAAGAACCAAAATACATTAATGCACTGTAAGTCTGTAAAGGCATCTCACAGCTGAGATCTAGCAGCGAGCAAAGTCATTCCCTCTAAATGTTACCTGAGGGAGTTTAAAACAATTTAAAATTATATACTTCTAGAGCCCAATTTCATCTTAAAATCAAAAGAAATTACATCCATGTAGAAATATGTCTTCTCTTGTGTTGTTGCAATCAGGAACCATTTGTATTATTTTTTCATGAATACTGCACAGAAAAGGATAATAGTAACTGCAAAAAGACAGAGGGCTTTAGCTGCCACTAAGTAAATCATTCTAAAGGAAATTTTCTACTTCCCTCTAAGATTTAAGGGCTGTTAGAAAAAAAGGAAATGGAAAGAAAGGTGGCAGCATGAATTTTTCCAGTTCGGTTTCCTACCAGGTCATCTTCCAATCATCACAGGCACTGAGGTCTCTGCAAGGGAGTGCTTTGCTTGAAGCTGATCATTATGAGATGCTCCAGAAGTGTATGGCAGTTCCTGTCTCCTCTCACTGGCTTTATGGCCATGTCATCAGTGGTGCTCGAGACTTTCCAGGCTGTGTAGAGGGACATGCCTTGGCTCACAGAAACACATATTCCAGTTGCTTTTTGTTGGCCATTTCCACGACAGTCACATTCACACTTCCAGCAGAAGCAAAAAGGTTGGAGTTTAGCCAACAACATGAAAAAAAGGGTGATGGATTATTCTTTTCTCTAAAGATGGAGGGTAATGTAAGCATGGTCAGCTCTGGCCTCACATCCTTTTAACATATAGAATGAGCTGGAATGAGATTTGAAAGCACTGTATTGTTGGGTAAGGGAAGGAGAATAGCATTAGAAATAGCAGACAGCTTTGTGGATGTCCTTGCACTATAGATCCCTTTAACACAAACTCCAGGGCCAGTGCAATAAAAGCCACATCTGTGACTTCTCCAGTGACTGACCACATAGGTGAAAGGTCCATTATAACATCCCCATGGATACTCTTTGTTTCTCCCCTTACACATTTCCTACAGTGGGGAACACTGCAGCTCTCCACATGGAGATACGAAGCCAAAACAGCCAGCTGCTCTGAGGAGACTTTCTCCATAGTCTGTCCCTACAGATATCAGAGCACTCAGGTGTAGTAGAGTGTCACAGAATCACAGAATGTGAGGGGTTGGAAGGGAGCTAGAAGATCATCTAGTCCAACCCCCCTGCCTGAGCAGGATCATCTAGACCAAGTCTCTCAGGAACAGATCCAGGCAGGTCTGAAGTGTCTCTAGAGCAGGAGACTCCACAACCTCCCTGGGCAGCCCCTGCCAGGCTCTGCCACCCTCNCCCCTAATCATCTTGGTGCCCTGCACTGGACCCTCTCCAGTAAATCTCTGTCTTTCCTGAACTGGGGTGCCCAAAACTGGACACAGTACTGGAGGTGGGGTCTCACCAGTGCAGAGTAGAAGGGGAGGAGAACCTCCCTTGCCCTGCTGGCCACACTTCTCCTAATACATCCCAGAATCCATTGGCCTTCTTGGCCACAGGGGTGCATTGTTGGCTCATGGTCACCCCCTGTCCACCAGGACCCCCAGGTCTCTTTCTCCAGAGCTGCTCTCTAGTACATCAGCCCCCAGCCTGTACTGATCCATGGGGTTGTTCTTCCCCAGATGCAGCACCTTACACTTGCTCTTGTTAAATGTCATTCAATTTCTCCCTGCCCAGCTCTCCAGTCTGTCCAGGTCTCTCTGGATGGCAGCACAGCCTGCTGCTATGTCTTTGACATTTCTGTGGTTTCACAGTGAGACTTCACTGCTCTTGCCCATTACGAATCACACTTTGATCCATAAGACTTTGACTTCCTTTTCAATATTTTAGGAACATTGCTCTAACAGATTAATTTTGGTTATGTTTGCAAAGGAGCAGTCACAGATCTTTCTAAATCAGATTACCACTGGGAACAGGTGAATCCTCTGGAATCAGTTTCAGTAGAAACTAATCCTAAGAAAAGCTTATCTAAAAGTTCAGCATTAAACTCTATACAGGAGGTAGAAAGAGCTGACAAGCAATTAAATATACTGGAAACTAGAGGGAAATGTGGGGGTGGAAGAAAAATGGAGATATTTTGCTATTCCCTGACTGTTGCCCCTGAGAAAGTCATTCCATCCTGAATTTCTCCAATACCATATCCTCTGTAAGGTTTCAAAACCAACATTGAAAATATATTTTTAAGGATAACCATGTCTGAAAGTTAAAGCCCTTTAGGGGAGAATAAAAGAAGGACTTCAAAGTAACAAAATGCTAAATCTGGCAACTTGTTTTTAATGGAAGTAAAAACCTGCACAATTTAATACTTTAAAGTGTAATAAGAAGAGAAATGTCACACGTAGAGTTCAATTTCCACCCATGGAATTGTGCCCCTGATTTAACAAATTCCAACTTAAATGCTTCCACCACAACTGAAAAATGTTTTACTGACCTCAGGCTCATTGTGCTGCAGAGGTCCAACAGTATTGGTAGGACTGGGATCAAAGAAGTAGTGGTTTTCAAAGGAGCTAGTGAGCTTGATGCAAGCAAAATCCAGCTGGCTAACATTTTGCAATCCAGTGAGTGCCAAAACCCCCTTTTTTAATGGATTTTGTTCAGAATGAGTTTCTACATGTTGCATCAAAATCTATTTTAGCTTCAGAGAAGTCTCTGGTCTCTCCCTCGATAAAGAGCATTGGTGCACATGATGTTACACCAGGACCATATTTGCCTTAGATCAGACTTCAGACTCAGAGGAACTGACCTGGACACTGGCATTCAGCTACCCTTATCTAGGTTGGCTTCTGGTGTTACTGCTTCCCTTTGGTCACAAGCAACACCCTTTCTACATGTAACATGGGATGAAGTCAATGGATTACTGACAGTTAAATCAAAAGCAAAATCTAATCTACCTGTATGGTTTTCAAAAATGTCTATTTTTAAAAATGATTATTGTTTTCCCACCAATTCATGCTTCACATACTTGAGCACCTGGTTTTAATAGTCTGGACATGGGACAGAATTCTGAATGCTACCTCCAAACAGATGCATGTCCAGAGACATTGGTCATAATCTGTCTCACAAGGTTACTCTGATACAGTAAACATTATCATCTACGTGCCAGGTTATTTTCAGCTCTGCACAATGGGAAAGTGCTGTCTTGGATAATAGAATGTCTGCAAGTTATTAAATTTTGACCATTGAACCTACTGATACTTAACAAGGATGTTAAGATTAATGTTTATGATGTGTTTCAGAGATGAAAGCAGCACCAGAATGTGATTTATGAAAGGGCTGAGTGATAACAGTAACTGGTGGGAGCAGCTTGGAACTGCAGCCAGGCATGAGGACTGAGCTGCTAGCCAACCTGACTGCAGCCTGGCATGGCATAGGTTCTCCATAGTGTGTAATTCAGAACAGTGCTGGGGGATCCAAACCAGGAGGCACACACTGTGCTGTGGGCTTTCAGTGTCATTTAGCTGGAATAAATACCAGCTGAAATGCAACCTTTGGGCAAAGGAAGCACACACCACAGTGACAGCAGCACAGCTCAGAGCACCTGCATGGGTACCTGAGGAGACTGGGCATGGAAACATGACCTTGCACAGCTCAGGCACTGACCAAAGCACAAGGGAAAACTTGTTCCCAGTGAGGGTGGCAGAGCCTGGCAGGGGCTGCCCAGGGAGGTTGTGGAGTCTCCTGCTCTGGAGACACTTCAGACCTGCCTGGATCTGTTCCTGGGTGACTTGGTCTAGGTGCCCCTGCTCTGGCAGGGGGGGTTGGACTAGATGATCTTCTAGGTCCCTTCCAACCCCTCACATTCTGTGATTCTGGGAAACTCAAACTTGGATAATGGATGCCCTATTAATGAACAGTGGTGTGTGATCAGTTAGAGAAAAATCATGGATTGTTTTGGAATCAGGTCCCCAACAGAGCAGGGAACTACCTAGAGCTACCAGGAGGTAGTAAAAACACATGTGTTTGAACTCCTACCTCTGCCTGCTTGTTGAAGGTCTGGGTGATCTCTGCTTACTTAGGAGTCAAAGCCATGTGCACAACCCCAGGTGAACAGTAAACTGAATATTTCTAAGAAAAAAAAAAATCATCAGTCAACCCATAGCAGAGCATATGCTTTATTTTATGAAATTTTGTTTTCTCACCAAACTTATTACTCATTCAACATCTTTCTCTTTGTAGGAGGTGTCAAGATACAGGGTAGCCTGGCAGATAGGGAAAAAGAGGTCATGCTCTATCTGTCCTGTTGAGTCGGTGCTGCAGTAAAGCCTGTCAGGTAAGAGTTATATCACCAAGAAAGTAACATCTGGAACCCAGATTTCCTCCATCCCATCTGAGTGCCATGATCCATAGACTACTGCCCACCTTCCTTAGTCATTCTCCCAGATATATGCCGAGCCATTCACCTGAGGCACGGCTTACTAGCTGCAGAGTTGTTCAGACAGTCTAAAGCCAAGGCAACAAAACTGACTGACTGACCCAACAGACTTCTAACACAATACTAATAAAAGAAAACACTTGGAAAACAAACATCAAAATAAGCTTGGTTCTCACCAAGCTTCCTTTGTCCAGATGTCCTGGAACCACAAGGCAAAAGATCCATACACACAGAGTCTTGCCCCTCAAGAAACAGCTTATTAAAGCTTTATTTGAGGAGGGAACTATCTCTTATTTGAGGAGAGGAATAGAGGAAGGACCAGGCAAATTCCCATTTACAGACATATCCACTTTTTAGTGCTTATAAGAATTAGCATATCTGTGCCGGTGGTGATTTGCTAGTCTCTATCTGTGATGACTTTGGCTATATCTCAGCTACAGGGAGAGTGAGTTCCACAGCATTTTGCCATTCTGAATTCTCTGGTTATTCATATTACCCTCATCTGGAAGCCAGGGCAGACAATCAGACACATGTGCATCTATGTCTCTTTCTATTGCATAGTGAGGATGTGGTAAGTGCAACCTATGACCCAGAAGCTGGGAAAGGTTCTTACCCTTTGGGTGTATCCATTCAGTTTCTGGAGGTTTTGGTGAGAAGTTTGGTCCAAACTATGAAAGTATAACATAGCAACACTACATGCATGGTCGATGTAGATTATGGCACCTCTCAAGATGTTTTCCTCTCCCCTGCAGTGTCCCAGATATCTTAGCCAAGCAGATGTTCACCATTATTCTGAGCTCTGGAAAAATGTAGGATTCACACTAAAAGAAAAAATAGAGAATGTAGAAGACATCTGAACTATTCTCTGTTTGCTCTGTCCTGCAAGTAATAAGGAATTTGGTGTTAGAAATCTGAGTCAGAGCTAAAGCACAGACACCTCATGTTCTGGAGAGACCAGAATATATCCAGTACCTCTAGCCACTAGGGAAGATGAGACCTGCATCCCTCCCTTGAAATACTGTCCTGTTTTTGTGTAGAAAAGCAACATATTTCTGTCAAATAGTCAGAGGAAGAAAGAATAAATCTTTCTGCTGATATTCCACTCAGTTTCTTGTTCTAGCACATTATCATGCCCAGTGACTGCAGGAGGAAGGAAAGAAAGACCATGCTGCCCTTAAGATGCAATAGCTGCTGTCTCCATTGTCTTCCTGGGGGTAACGTTCATTCCATAATTGTAACCCCAGTTCAGACCCAGCCATGAAGCTTTCAATGTCTCTCAGATTTCAAGAGTAATTTCTATCTAACAAGAAATACATCCCTTGAAGTTTTCCAGGAAAGCTGTTGGTGATAAAATTCATTATTGTCCATTGTTGGCACTGAAGAAAGTCTGTTGGAACGTGGCATGAAGCCATTCCCTCCCACCTTTCCTTCCCTTCCCAGTGTTAGCAGTGTGGTCGCTGACCCAAATAAATGCATTGTTCCCTGAAGCAGAGAGAATCAAGTTATTCTGAACTGATAAGTCTCCTCCCTGATTATTCCCGTTTGGACTTTGTTACCAGAAAGATGGTCCCCATCTGACTTGGCTGTTCTTCTTGGAATAAACCCAGATCCTCTCTATACTCCAAGCAATTTGACTTGTTTCCTTCTCTCAGCAGCACATTTACCCATGAAGCACCAAAGAACAAAAATCGTACAAGAGAAGGGAGGTCCAAACAGCTCTCCAAGGGCTCACCTCATCAGGAGATGTAGCAATTAGGGTAAGTTTTACTCACCAACACACTATTTACAACATGTCTCAAAGACAAAACAGCTGCTGCAGACGCTGCCATATCAGACTCTGGTGTGAAAGGCAATGGTTATTGTGTGGAATTCCTCCTAGCACTTCAAGCCAAGCTAAGCAATACTGCTCAGCTTGCACTGCTCCTTGTGGTAAAGACAGGACCAGGTACTCATTGACCTGGCTGCCCATCAGCTTCTCCCTGGGACCCAGGGAAGCCAGCTCTGAGGCCACGTCAATGTCTGGCTCCATCTCTCTTTGCCAGGCCTGTGAACACCAGGGGTTGGTCCATGTTGTGCAGTATCAGGAAATGGCAGTTCTGCTTGAAGGTCAGCATTTGTGAAACAGACACCTTTTTTCTTTTTCTTTCCCCTTTTCTGGGGATTTTTTCTTTTTGTTTTGTTTTTACTCCCTTCTGTCTTCTCACCCCACACTTTCCCTGGGCCTCTTCCAAGAACAACCCTCATACCATTCTCTCCCACCAAAGGCACAAAGAGCTTCTTTTACTGACCCACTGGCTGTTCAGGATACAAAGAAGTTAAACTAACAAAGCAGCAATGCAACAGCCCATTACAGGCAGGTCTGGATGAGTCACAGAAATAAAGAGTAGGAAGGGATTTAAGAGGCCACCTTCCCCTCTCCCTCAAGGCAGCAGAAATATTTTCTTCTACTCTATTTTCCAATGTTCCTGGAGCAGGAATAGCTCCTTTGGAGTACAGCAAGCTCCTAGTTTCTCCCCAGGAGTGGTATTTACTGCCAGCATTTATCACTCCTCTGAACATCACTAAATATGAACACAAAACATGGAACCCTCTCTTCACACATCTCAGAGCACCTACAGCACCCATAACATTACCTTAGGTCCCACTGAATATACAGCCCCAGCAGTGTGGCAGCCCAGATGTAGAGGCAGACAGTGCCCCAGGGCATGGTGTTATGCTGGGACCAGCATCATGGTTCCCACTGGTGTGAGAGCTCTCTGTTGTGGGAGGAAACCCTCCTGAGCATAGAGGCTGCAGAAGCACACGATGCTCTCCCTCTCCTACCACACGTGCACAAAGACCAGGGAGCTGTCCTTTTTACAGTAAGGTGAGCTCTTCAAGGGTAATAAAACAACCTGAAAGAACACACAGCACACATAAAAATGCCCAAACCAGTTTGTCTCCTGCATCTCAAAATGCAGAGGCCACTGGGGACCTATCTGAGGCTTTCTCTGGTGTGGCAAAACATGGTGTCACCTGGAGGCCAGCTGAGCGTTTCCTTGCTAACAGACACATAATGTTCCTCAAAAGAGCCTGTTAAATTAAAGTCTATTCCTGTGATCTGAACAGGTTTGCAGTCTGCAGCTGTGCAGCTCTTGTTTTGCATCTGCCTGCGGCTGGCCACAGAATCACAGAATGTGAGGGGTTGGAAGGGACCTAGAAGATCATCTAGTCCAACCCCCCTGCCTGAGCAGGGGCACCTAGACCAAATCACCCAGGAACAGATCCAGGGGGGGCTGGAATGTCTCCAGAGCAGGAGACTCCACAACCTCCCTGGGCAGCCCCTGCCAGGCTCTGCCATCCTCACTGG
>VYZU01083883.1:10620-25463 GCA_013401355.1 Ceyx cyanopectus | reverse complement strand
AAAAAAAACCAAAACAAAACACATAATGGTGAGAAAACCTGGACTACCTGGTAGGCTTCAGAGGGGTAATTAGCAAAAAGTACTAACAGAGAGAGAAATTACTTCTAACAGCGGGCTCTCTTAAAATGCAGCTGGCACACACAAATAAGAAAACATACTAACAAGAAAAAAAAAAAAAAAAAAGGAAAACCTAAGCCAAAAAAGCCACCCTTAGAGAGAAAAACATTGCTCATTTACTCTTAGAAACAGCTACTTGAAATCTATTTTTATGTTGCATTTGATTACACTGCTAACTTGTACAGCCTAGGAAACAGCTTTAGTACAGTTTACCTTAACATTACTGAACTCCAGCCAAAGCACCCTACATTTAAAGAAGAAAAGAAACAGCTCACCAGTCTCCCAAGGTGCTTTCCATGGTCAAACACTCTTCTCCATGCAAAGCTCTTCCAGCAGCATCTCAACACAACTCTACAACCTTTTCAGGAGAGCCTGCAAATTTGCTATTTATTTGGGTCTAAGCTTTTACAGCTGCTGTTTCTAATTGGTTAATTAGCCAAATCTGAGGATAGGTAAAAGCCTGTGAGTGGAGTCTTCATTAACTCTTTCTGGTTTGTTGCCCTGTGAACTGTGGCTAGTTTACTACAACACCTCTAAAAAACAAGACCAACCACCACCTCCAAAAGTTAAACTCATCTCACTATACATAAGCCACAAAGTCTTCTGTTTTCTAACTGCACATGCACTGCCAATTTTTAAACAAATGCTTTAAAAACCACCATGCATAGTATACAAAGGTACATACTGCAACTACCAAAAGTTTTCTGNAAGAAAGAAACATACATGAAAAAAATTGCTGAGTGTGAAAATTAAAGAGATACCTTGCTTACAAATTAAAATATGGAGAATACTTTCAGAATTGTTAGGTTGGCTGTGAATTAAACCAAAACAGTAGAGTTTAGTGTGGAAAGCATGCCTTCAGGTTGCAATATTCACAGGCCTATCTGCATTTGCATGTCTTCAAACCACAGGTACATTTTCCCCTCCAGAGTTATTCATTTCACTGAGTTGCCTGACTCAGGAGGCACTGCTGTGGTCTGACTACAGGTTAACCTGCTGCCAGCCAGTCAGGGGGCATTTTTCCTGCAGTATTTGAATGGGAAGTTACAAAAAACCCCATCCAACTAGATCACAATGTACAGAAACTCATAGGACTCCATCCCATGAGAAACAGCTCTCCAACACCTCCACTCAGACAGAGGTAAACTGGGGAGTCTGTTTCTTCCTCCTGTTCTCCACTTACTCATCTAAGCATCAAGGAGACATCAAGTTCCAGGTGCCAAGTTATCTTCTTATAAACACAATCTACTTTGAACATGGTATTTTATGTGCTCCATGATCAGTGTAGCTGAGAACATCCAGACAGTTCTTCAGAACTACACTGCTAACGTATGTTGTTTGGCTGTGAAAAAACTTCACTTCTGGGGGGACTAAAAGATATGCACATTTTAAATTATTACAGATCAGTACAGAATTTAATGAACATGGTTTTTTCAACTAACTAATGTTAGGAGAATATCTTCAAGTGCCAAGCTAATCTTCTAACATAATATTCTTTTACTCCATTATGATCTTTTTCTTACATCTCTTGATGGGTATATCAATTAAGTGTTCTAGTTGCCTGGTTAAGACAGAACACAGACCATCAACTTCAATTTACCTACTCCCATGAACATCATTTTTTCATAATTAACATATTCTCTTGGAAATGATTAATTATCTACATGATTAGAATGGCCACTTAGAATGTCCTGTACATAGGTATAGAGACACATCACATACTAGTATTAAGTTAACTCACCATCTTCTCTCATTGGCAACCAAAGGCAGTAACTGAATATAGTTTATGCTGTCCAGACATGTTTGTATAGATCAATAAATATGCCTGTCAACCTAAAATATACATTCTAACCACTTAAGAACTGAAGTGTGTCAATAAATCACTAAATGAAGATCATGACTTCATGATGTGGCAAGGACTTTGTAAATAGTCAGATGAAAACACCTATTAGAAAAAGGAAGCACTGGCTATTTAAGGGGAACTTTCTTTTGGTAAGAATAGTGGCCAACCTACTTCCTGAGAATGAAAAAAAACCAAAACAAAACACATAATGGTGAGAAAACCTGGACTACCTGGTAGGCTTCAGAGNCAAATTGTACCACCTTTCTCACCTGACACACACAGTTAGTGATGCTACAGCAATGCTCTGTATAAAGGGTTGGCACATTTACTTTCCCCTCTTGTGCTGCAACAGTCACAGACACATTACTTATTGCAATTACTGCAATGGGCAGGATTTTGCTTAGGTTATAGCTTTTACTCGCTTCAGCACACATTTCACAGCTTTATCTTATTTATGGCAGATAAATTGAATCAACTTTATTTACAAGTGACTCAAACTATTACCTGATTTTTAGAGACTAGGGCCTATATGATATTAACAAGCTATTTGCTAGTGTACCTCAGACCACTGCTATCTTGAAAGGGAAAGATGTGGGTTTCCATGCAATGTGGGAAGCTGCATTCCCACTGCACAGATCATTTCCAAGGCCCCCATATCATAGGATCAGTGATGCATACTAGGCTTTTACGCAGCAAAGAACTCTCAGATATTTGAGAACAATTGTTTTATTCACAGCCTTTTTAAAGGGACAAATCTGGTACTGTTTGTGTCACTTCGGAAATAATCAGAAGTAAATCAAACTGCCATTCCCTTATTAGCAGTGGGGAAGACAACAGAACAAGGATGCACAGGGTTTCTTCAACTCCCATGAGTCATCCCTCAGTCCTTATCAAAGTAAATATTAATGCTGACTGCTCACTAAAGCCATCAATTTTAGTTGCCTCTGTCTTAAAACTTACAATTATCATCTTAATATTATATTCTATGACAGAAGAGTTTATAAAGGAGTGTAACACAAGAGCTCATTTGGCCCTACATTTATAGTAATGGGCATGTAATAAAATACGAACTTTCTTATCTGGGATATATATTATCTTTTTCTTGAAATATGGCTAATTAATGCCATTTGTTAGAGATGAGACAGTTGAGTATTATTTCCTGTGTCACAATGACTACAAGTTGCTTATGATTGTATGAAATTAGTGACAGCGAGTTCCTGAACACAACTTTTAGAAGATTCATGATGTACCTCATAATGATTAATACACTGCCATCACTGAAACTTCCAGCTGAGGAAAAGAGCACCAATACTTACACTTAATAAGTTATCACACTTATTGTAGATTAAAATAGCTATAGAAGTAGATCAGTGGTCTGCATTAATAACATCAGATCATATAAAGAGGACAATTTCTCAATTTGTAGCTTAAATAATCCATTACTTTTACTTTGTTAAGGACTTGTATGCAATACTAAAGATTCAATTTCCAAGATAACTACATCTTTTTCCAAAGCTATTTTATATCATGTACTGAAGGGTTTGCTCCCAAGATAGATACAATAGCCACACAATTCTGTTTGTAAATGCTGTCATAATGAAACAGACTATAAAATTGACCCAGCTAAGTTTGACGAACATACTTAATTGCAGCTGCCTACTTTGTGCTGAGTCAGGTGGACTACTTTTACAAGGACAGTAGTGCACATGAATTTGTTTGAAGGATTAGGACATGCATTACATTATTCACATCTATAAGTTAATATATAGCAATGATTATCATCAAATACGACTTATTTATTGGAAGAGATGCTAGTTTCTTGAGAATAAAAGCTATGTGATTGCTAAGACTAATCAGAACACAAATTGGAATGACAGAAGTGAAAAAGAGCTCAGACTCCATGACCACCTCTACTGTGAAATCAATTAAGAGTAACCTTCTAACACACTGGCTCTTTTGCTGATCTAGCTTAGCTATCTAACATGCTTAGAAGAAAGATAATTGGCATACCTTTATAGTGCACAATTCCATCTTCTCTCATTGGCAACCAAAGGCAGTAACTGAATATAGTTTATGCTGTCCAGACATGTTTGTATAGATCAATAAATATGCCTGTCAACCTAAAATATACATTCTAACCACTTAAGAACTGAAGTGTGTCAATAAATCACTAAATGAAGATCATGACTTCATGATGTGGCAAGGACTTTGTAAATAGTCAGATGAAAACACCTATTAGAAAAAGGAAGCACTGGCNAAAAAAAAAAAAAAAAAAGGAAAACCTAAGCCAAAAAAGCCACCCTTAGAGAGAAAAACATTGCTCATTTACTCTTAGAAACAGCTACTTGAAATCTATTTTTATGTTGCATTTGATTACACTGCTAACTTGTACAGCCTAGGAAACAGCTTTAGTACAGTTTACCTTAACATTACTGAACTCCAGCCAAAGCACCCTACATTTAAAGAAGAAAAGAAACAGCTCACCAGTCTCCCAAGGTGCTTTCCATGGTCAAACACTCTTCTCCATGCAAAGCTCTTCCAGCAGCATCTCAACACAACTCTACAACCTTTTCAGGAGAGCCTGCAAATTTGCTATTTATTTGGGTCTAAGCTTTTACAGCTGCTGTTTCTAATTGGTTAATTAGCCAAATCTGAGGATAGGTAAAAGCCTGTGAGTGGAGTCTTCATTAACTCTTTCTGGTTTGTTGCCCTGTGAACTGTGGCTAGTTTACTACAACACCTCTAAAAAACAAGACCAACCACCACCTCCAAAAGTTAAACTCATCTCACTATACATAAGCCACAAAGTCTTCTGTTTTCTAACTGCACATGCACTGCCAATTTTTAAACAAATGCTTTAAAAACCACCATGCATAGTATACAAAGGTACATACTGCAACTACCAAAAGTTTTCTGGAAAAAAATCTGGAACATATGGGGTGGCATAAGAAGAAATATTCAAAAAAAAAGAAGTCTCAACAAGAAATATCAGCAGCAATGCAGACATTGACTGCGCTTACATGCTACTGCTGAAGGAAGTGCCTTTACAGCAGTTCTTTGATTATATTAACTTTAAAGTTTCTTTAGTTTATGCAAGAACTTTATCTCAAAGTTTTCTTAACACATACAAAGTCTGAAATCCTGAGCAACATAGATTTTGGGTTTTGCTAATGTTGAGTTAGTTGAGTACACATAGTACTCACAGTAGAGAAATAATGAGCTGGGGACCACTTAAGCAAATGATGTCAACAAGTCCACAGGACTAGATGGGACACTGGAAAATGGCTAATGTCATTGAGAAAATACTATCATCTTGAATTGGTTCTGGTAATCAGGGGAAGTTCCTAATGTCTGTAAAAAGGAAAATGTTACACAGATATTTAAGAAGGGCAAGAAGGAAGATCCAGGGATATTCAGAATAGTCAGTCAAACTGCTTCCCACCATCCATGGGAAGACTATGAAGGAAACCCCTCTAAATACACTGTCCAAGCACTTGAAGGAAGAATTTGATTGGGAATAGTCAGCATGGATTTAAGGAAGACAAAGTTTGTCTCACCAGCCTGGTTACTTTCAGTGACAGGTGCAGTGGAAGTCAAACTTGACTTTAACAAGGCTCTCAAAACAAGTCTTCCATCGTATCTTTGTTAACAAAACAGGGATATATCAGTAGCCTAGGAGTTAGAAGGAAAGCATGACAGTACAGGATTTGTTCAGTCTTAAAATGAGAAGTGGGGATCCTGACACTATGTCAGGATTTTCTCGCAGGGAAAACACAACTGTCAGCAGAAAGAAATTTCAAGAGGGAGATTCTGATGAGATACTGGGAAAAGGCTTTTCACAATGAGGGCAGTCAAACATTTGAACAGGAGCCACTGAGTTTGTGGAATCACCATCCTTAGAAATACTCAAAACACCACTGGACAGGGCCCTAAGCAATTTGATCAAATGTGGCTTACCTTTGCTGAGGGCTTTGGCTCAAGCCCGGTCTCTCTGACTGTCAAATTACTACAAGAGGTTCCCTCTAACATAAATGATCTATGATTCTATTGTGCATGATGAATGCTGTTTTCTACAAATCAGATTTACTTCTTAATTCAAATTCAGTATGTAAAAATACTGAATTTCAGCTTAACATGAACTCTCCTACAAGGATCAGTTCCTTGGTCCTATTAATGTAGTCTCCAAAACAGCTGCTGAGAAGATGAGGTGTCTACTGCTGTAAATACTCAGCTAACAAATAGCTGCATTTGTCTGTCAGAAGTGCTCTCCATGTTACTATCTTAGTGATAATAATGCTGAAACAGAATAGTGCTTACAGAAGAGCTGCTTACCAAAGAAAACAAACTGGTTAGAGTTAAAAAATGGGCAGGGCAGAGGTGAACAGTAGAAAGCACTCACAAGACCTTATAATTACACAGAAGATATACTGAACAATGATCAATATAACCCATTTTATAGAAGAGCTTTTGAATTTCTCATTCAGTCCCAGCTCTCATTAAGCAGCATTTCCAAATAATGTTTTCTGCCTTTCCCAGTTGATTTAAAGTTGCTCTTCCACATTCTGCAAGATAATGAGTTGATTGTACTATTTTCACCTCTCAGGGCACCTACAGGTCTATGATATACTTGGACATTTTAAGCCCTTTGAAAAACGATCTGAAACAGTAATAGAGTACCCCTCAGTAGCAAAGGCTATTGCAGAGATTGCTGTAAAAACATCAGACCTACCCTTTGCTTTCTGTGCTGGCTTTCTAATGAATACAAATTCAAGGTTTCAGAACCTATCCTCGAGATACTCAGTGCCTGAGATGACACATCTAAAACACTGCCTGAAGGTCTGTGATCAAACTTTTCTTTTTTTTTTTTTGGCTCATCTTGACCAATGGAAGCTTTTGGAACAAAAACAATTGCAAGTATTACATGAGACAGAAGTTCCTTAGGATTAGGTCAACAATGTTGCTGATATGCTACTTGGTCTGCAGACTTTCACATACTTCCCTATTATTTCCTCCAAATTCTAGACAAATTTCTCTTTGTCCTCTCTCCCATAAATGCAAGCCAAAGCATATACATCAAACACAGTATGACATCAGACACTCCTATACGAAATGCACTGGCTTTCTGCCATTTCCTCTTGTGAATATCAATGGCTGTGTGCAGTGCATACACAAACTGTAGCACTATGTCTAGGCTTTGGGAAATATGGTTTAGGTTGCATGCAAATTTTATCAACATGTTACTCAGTGAAGAGGTTGTAGTAGAGAAAATATAGAAGCAGTTTTGTGCTACTTTATTGATGTGTCTTCAGTGCATTATTATGGGTATGTAATTGTTCCTCCCAAAGCATCAAAGCATTTTCCTGCATGGCCCCACATTAATTAATACTTTCCTTCAGGGTCTTATATTGTTTGTGTGCCTCCTCCAGTTCTCCTTTACTTCCTTTTCACCCTGAGCAGTTACATCTTCTTAGGATTAAAAGAATGTCACTAATAGGACAGACATCTGGGTTAGGGAAGCTCATTTAAAATCTTCTTTAGCTATTTATTTTGCAAAATAGTGGCAAACTGGTTATAAACCATTGCTAGATTACAACTTCATTGCACTTAGTGCTCTCTTCAATGGATATTGTCCATGAAAGTTTCCTACTAGAACAGAAAAAAAAATATTCAAATAGTAGTACTACTTCTACCACTTCATCGTATGGGAAATGAGAAAAATAGAAGTTGTTTTCAATTTTCAAAAATATATTTCTGCAATTACTCTGCATTTAACCACATACACAAAAAACATTATTTATCAATAAATCCTGAAGAGTATTTCACTAGTCTAGCTGTAATGGTGCTCTAGCAGATAGTTTTTGTGCTGGATTTGGACCTAGTGCAACTTTACTTTCTTAGTTCAGCAAAAGAGTGATGGCAGAATGTAACTCAAATCACATTCATGATTAAGCCCTGAAGGTACATAAGCATAAACAACAGTAGGCTTTGGAGATTTGTTTATGCATATTCAATTTATAGTATTTGGTTTGCTCTGTAACAAAATGGTAATACATTTTATTTCTTTTAATATGATTTTAAGAAATTCTTCATGCAAACAATGAAATACACACTTCAGGGCATCTACGTGCCCAGAGGAAATGATCTCACTAGATTCCACTGCCAAAGCCATGTCAGCATCCCTTGGTATATTTAGCAGTACTCCTAAAGAGTGTCCTACACTTGTGTGTTCTGTGTTACAAAACACAAATTATGTTTGTGAGTCACTGGATAATGGCTTTCTTTTCTGCACATAAACTGATATTTAAGTGTGTTCAGAAGGGTACATTTGATTCCTTCTGATTCCTACCATTTGAAAAATTTCTCAATATTAAATAAATTGCTTGTCTACTTTTCAAAAAACCCAGTGGCTTTTCCTTTAATAACCATTAAGTTGTTTATAGAACAGTATAATTTTCTTTATTAACTCCAGCTGATTCCATTTTTATACATCTTTTTTAAAGGTCTAAACAGTTGAGACAAGAAGCTGACAGCAAGTGTCTCTTTAAACTTCCTAGTTTCTCACTGAAAGCTGGATAATAAAGATAAGAAAAAGGTCATAGGATAAGGAATAGTACTTGGAAAGGGAAATTTTTCTTTAAATAAAATTCCCATAATGTGAATATGTAACAAAGAGGANTGAAGGGATCACATATCAGAAATACTGCCTACTTTTTATTATCTATCACAAATACTGCTTAGTTTTAAAGGAGTTCCCCTTACAAAGATGACCCTGATTTAAACTTAGTGATCTTCCCAATTCCACTACAGTCTAACTGCCTTTGTAACTACTACTTTACAGAAGCTTCTACTTTAGTGAAGTACACCATTCATAATCTTTTGATTTCCAAAAGAAACTGTACAAGGAGAAGGCCTCTTCAGGACCATTAAAGAATCACACCATTGGGCCCTAAATTCTGAATAAGCCCACTCACTTCTCAAATTGTAATATTATGGTATTTTATGTAATAAAAAAGTTGTTGAGATTACAACTGAGACTTAAAACCTTATGCAGTTTCTACCTCTGCTTTGCTAAAGCCAGTGAAAGGACTCCATGTCCTATGACAGACATACACAGCCTCCTCAGAGCCTCTTGGAAATTTTGGTCTCCTCACACCAAACAAGTGATCTGTTCTGCCTGGAATTACTTCCATACCTTTCTAAGCAGTCCAGAAACTGCCTCTCACAATACGCAGGGAGAAAAACAGGATTCCCCTTCCTCAGGATAAGACAGACATGGATCTGTGAGAATCAGTTAATGTCACACAGAATCACAGAATGTTAGGAATTGATGCTCCACTCCCTTAATCAACTTGGTGGCCCTGCGCTGGACTTGCTCCAGTAAAACTCTGTCTTTCCTGAACTGGGGTACCCAAAACTGGACACAGTATTCCAGGTGGGTTCTCACCAATGCAGAGTAGAGGGGGAGAAGAACCTCCCTTGACCTGATGGCCACACTCCTCCTCATGCATCCCAGGATGCCATTGGCCCTCCTGGCNCTAGACTGCTCCACTGACTACAATTCTCTGGGCTCTGTCCTTTAGCCAATTCCCAATCCACCTCACTGCACAATCATTCAATCCACACTTCTTAAGCTTGGCTGTGAGGATCCCATGGGAGACAGCCTATGGGGCCCATAGACTTGTGGATGTCCAGTTTGCTCAACTGGTCTCTAACCCAAGCCTCTTCAAGTGAGGAAAAAACTTCCTCCCTCCAGTATTCTTCTGCGGTCTTGGAGACCTGGGACTCCTGGTAGCTGACCTTAGAAGTAAAGACCGAGGCGTAGGTGGCTTTCAGTAACTCAGCCTTCTCTATGTCCTTGGTCATCAGGGCACCCACTTCATCCAGTAGAAGGCCCACATTGCCTCTAGGCTTCTTTTTGCCTCCAACATACTTGTAGAAGCTTTTTTTGCTGTCCTTGACCTCTCTCGCCAGCTTAATTTCAAGGGAGGCCTTAGCTTTCCTTGTTGCATCCCTGCATCCTTTGACAACCTCCCTGTATTCTTCTTCCCAAGTGGCCTGTCCCTCCTTCCATGTTTTATATATTTCCCTCTTCAGCTTAAGTTTTACCAGTAGCTCCCTGCTCAACCATGCAGGTCTCCTAATTGTCTTACTAGATTTCCTGCTCTTTGGGATACACTGATCCTGAACCCGGAGGAAATGGCATTTGATTATTGTCATTCAACATGAAGAAGAGAAGGCTCCAGGGAGAGCTTACTGCAACCTTTCAGTACTTAAAGGGAACTTAGAAGAAAGTTTGGAACAATCTTTCTAGTAGGGCCTGTTGTGACAAGACATGGGGAGATGGTTTTAAATTAAAGGATGGTGGATTGAGACAAGATAAGGAAGAAATGTTTTTACAATGAGGGTGGTGAAACACTGGAACAGTTTGCCCAGAGAGGGGACAGATGCCCTATCTCCGGAACCATTCAAGGTCAAGTTGCACAGGGCTTTGAGCAACCTGCTTTACTTGAAGATGTCCCTACTCACTGCAGAGGCTTTGGACTAGATGACCTTTAAAGGTTCCTTCCAACACAAACCATTCTGTGATTTCACTGAAAACATGGGGAACAAAAAGAACTGCTATGCAGCGTGCTTATACTAAATTCCCCCTGCTCTGATCATGGGAACATGAGAGCAGGACCCAGATTAGCAGTGCAGACATCAGAACAGTAATCCATGTGAGGTGAAAACTGAGCTTCAGGCTCTACTCATTCCAGGGGGATAATGGGCTTCCTAAATAGGAACATGTTCTATCGGGTTTTTTTGAAACTGAGCCACCATACAACCAGAAATTCAAGAGCCATGATACCTAAAGTGCAGCAGGCAGAACCAAAGTTAGACACTGAGATGGAAAAGAGCATACTCTGTAATTCTGGATCCTGCTCCCAGGATACATTTTAAATCTGCCCTCTTCCAGCAGAGTGTCCAGGTCATCCAAGCAGTCACAGTCCCTCTAATCTGTTATCTTTTCTACACTTAATTAATCCACTCATGTAGCTGTGAAAATGAGAGTATGTTTCCACAGGCTGCCTGGGGCTATGTAGGTACAACCCCTTCAAGGCTCAGTGCTTTCTTACTTCATGATCAAATGCTATTCTCACTATATTACTATACAAAAGGTAGCCATCTTCAAAATTATTTTAGTTGTAATCCTGACCAGACATATTTCAATCTTTCCTGTGGACTCAGGCAAAGCTTATATAATAATCTATCTACTGAAGCTGAGTCTGTAGACCAAGTAAAAAAGTGCCTGCTGGGTTGAATAGGTTTGGAAATTAAGCAAATTGGATGGCTATCTGAAGCTTAGGCGAGGTTTAGGCACTTGTTGTCCAGTGCAGGTGCACTGCCTTCTACACAATTAATTCATGCTTATTTTGGACTCAAATTTAGTTTGACAGTAGTTACAGATTGATAAAACTTCAGTGAAGTATAACCTATTAGGTTACCTGACAGTACAAGCAGGTTGGCAAGTTCTGTGAAGGAAAGTAAAGGCAACTGCCTGGCGCAGTTCAATATGTACTGTTGGTGACAGTAAGAAGTGAAACTCAAGTAGAGATAGGAGGCGGGGTGCTGGTAAAGTCTCTGAAGTAAAGCTAAGAACTACAAGTTGGCTAACACCAAACAGCACCATACAGTAGCCAATTCCACCTGCAAACATGGAAAATAGCTGATGAAAGATTATAGTCTCTCTATTTCTTCTCCTTTCCTTTTTTATAGAAAGAAATAGCCTGCTTTAAAGATGAGAAATAACTTTGGGTTTAAACCCAAAAGAAACACATTAAAAAAATATATCTATCTAACCAGAAAGAGCAGCCTGTCAGAGAATTGCATCTGCAAATCAGATGCACAGAAAGGCCCGGTCAATCAGAGAAAAATTCCAATGTGCTTTTCAGTTATCCTGATAGCATAATTATTTTCATGCTTTGGTATATTACATTTAAACAATTCTGGAAAAATCTCATTATCAAGGATTGCTATCCAAAGGCAAGATTCCCATAAGCAAGCCCTGTTCAAAGACAATCCTAGAGGTACATAGATATATATTACATTTTGCATCCAATTAATTTTATGCCTATCTACTTTAAGAAACAAGATGTTGAAAAAAATATTTTAATGAACACAGGGCATGTACAGTGTCATCACCATTAATAACATTTACAGACACATCTGAAAACTTCTGCTTGAAAACAATCAGAATATTTATTTTGATACTTTCAGTTTACAAGTATGCATAATTTAACAATTTCTATTGACAGCAAGCCAATAGCACTGAAACACCTACATTTAGCTAGTCAGCCAAAATTCCTGCTAATTGTTCCAATTGAGCATGAAATTTGTTGGCAATTTTGTTCAACACAAATCATATATTTCTATCCAAACAATTTCTATTGTCATCTGATCATGCAGAAGATGTGCCAAATAAATTTTGTGAAGTGGAACGATACATTTTTATCAAAAAACCTGAACAAAATCAGCTTTACAGAACTATTTGTGAATTCACAGATCCTATGGTTCATCAGCTAATAAGCAGCAGAGGTTTTACTNAGTTGTTCATATATATTTTAGCAATGGACACACAAAAAAATATGGTCTATATGAAAAAACATGGCTTATTCCAGGCAACATTTCTCAGGAAAAAATTATTACTTAGAAATCTTAAAATACTTTTAATTTGATTCTGTGCAAGGAACTGAGAGTCTATACACTCTACATTGAATAGATGTAGTATATGCAACACACAAAAAATCATATCTGGGACCACTAGGTATGAGCAACTAGATTAGGTATTTGTTCTGAATCACAGGCTAAGTAAATTCACACATCACTAAACATAAATGTAAAGAGAAGCAACAAAAAATATTATGCAAATGCAAAGACATTTAATTGGGCAGAGCTACACCATTGTATATTACCACCAAATGAGGAATTAAATACTGTGAAATCTAAAATTCTTACTTCATGAAAAGCAGTTCATTATGTGAGGAAGGAGTTATTGCAAACCAAACAGCACTGCTTTCGGGTAACATCCCTCACACACGGTATCACAAAAGGATACCCAAGGTGAATCAATCATTTGTAAAGAAGAAAAAAAAAAGAAGATTTGAAGGTAAGTGACTCAATAGCATACGAGAAAGTTTTCCAGATGAATAGAACTGAGGGAGTGGGCAGAGAAGAATGCAGTGAGCCATCAAGGTCAAAGTGTAGCACAAGATAATGGAGTTCTTGAGGCAGTGGACAGCAAATTTAGCATGATCTTTGAGTAATGCAGAAAAACAGAAAAAGTGATTCAATATAGATTCTTCTCTTTAGTCAGGAGTAGTCATCTGACTGCATTTCTCTGAGATCTAGTAGTGTAGGACACATGGATTTTGAAAGGTTATAAAAATGGTAATGTGCTGGCTAAGACAAAAAATAATTACATCATGAATACAGACTTCAAGGAGTATCTTGAAGCTATTCCAGAATAGATTGGAGATCATTTTAGGCAGACCTACAGTCATGGAGAGACTGGGGGTCAGAGATGACTTAATAGTGTCTGCTCTTGCAGTAAAACTGAGAATGTAAATCAATGAACAGAACAGCAAAAGTGAAGAGAAAGGTGAGAAATATTCAGTAACAGAAAAATAATGTGCAATGAAGGTAATTAAGGTGTTCAAACAACAGAAATGGGAACTTTTCAGACAGCATGCAGAAGGAAGAGCTAGGTGGCAATCACAGTAAAAGGAAAGACNTAGAGATAGGAGGCGGGGTGCTGGTAAAGTCTCTGAAGTAAAGCTAAGAACTACAAGTTGGCTAACACCAAACAGCACCATACAGTAGCCAATTCCACCTGCAAACATGGAAAATAGCTGATGAAAGATTATAGTCTCTCTATTTCTTCTCCTTTCCTTTTTTATAGAAAGAAATAGCCTGCTTTAAAGATGAGAAATAACTTTGGGTTTAAACCCAAAAGAAACACATTAAAAAAATATATCTATCTAACCAGAAAGAGCAGCCTGTCAGAGAATTGCATCTGCAAATCAGATGCACAGAAAGGCCCGGTCAATCAGAGAAAAATTCCAATGTGCTTTTCAGTTATCCTGATAGCATAATTATTTTCATGCTTTGGTATATTACATTTAAACAATTCTGGAAAAATCTCATTATCAAGGATTGCTATCCAAAGGCAAGATTCCCATAAGCAAGCCCTGTTCAAAGACAATCCTAGAGGTACATAGATATATATTACATTTTGCATCCAATTAATTTTATGCCTATCTACTTTAAGAAACAAGATGTTGAAAAAAATATTTTAATGAACACAGGGCATGTACAGTGTCATCACCATTAATAACATTTACAGACACATCTGAAAACTTCTGCTTGAAAACAATCAGAATATTTATTTTGATACTTTCAGTTTACAAGTATGCATAATTTAACAATTTCTATTGACAGCAAGCCAATAGCACTGAAACACCTACATTTAGCTAGTCAGCCAAAATTCCTGCTAATTGTTCCAATTGAGCATGAAATTTGTTGGCAATTTTGTTCAACACAAATCATATATTTCTATCCAAACAATTTCTATTGTCATCTGATCATGCAGAAGATGTGCCAAATAAATTTTGTGAAGTGGAACGATACATTTTTATCAAAAAACCTGAACAAAATCAGCTTTACAGAACTATTTGTGAATTCACAGATCCTATGGTTCATCAGCTAATAAGCAGCAGAGGTTTTACTCTCTTGTTAGCATGAAATACTAATACATCAGCCTGCATGGAAACATATCCTATATATCACTTTTAAGACATTTTTACAATGTCTGTTTGACCATCAGGGTAAATTGACTCAACAGAAA
>VYZU01083881.1:0-63599 GCA_013401355.1 Ceyx cyanopectus | reverse complement strand
TCCCAGGCTCTCTCCATCCCTAGGAACAAAGAACACATCATCCTCCTGCTATCAAGAACTCTGCTGGAATGATCCCTCAGTTCTCTTTATATAAAGTCCCATTTTCCACACCACGTTCTCTCTGCACTCAAATGTTAGAGGCTCCTGGCTTGCCATTCCTGCTGCAGTAAGGCTTCCTTCTCAGGTGACAGCTTCCTTCTGGTGACAGCTTCCCTCCCTGCTGGCCCCTGGCCAGCCTGTTGACAAGGCTCACTGCTGAGGAATCAACACATTCTTGCTGTGGCCTGCACATGCTTTTAAATCCCTTTAAACGAGTCATCCTGCCGCCCCATCCCAGCATCCACACTTCACTCAGAGCAGAGCCCATCTCCCCACAGGGTGAGGTCTCATTAATTGTTGTGCTGGAGCTTTCCTAACAAGTTCTCTTTGCAGGGGTGATTGCAGCATTATTGTCTCCTAACAAGGTGCCAGAGTCCCAGCCTTCTACATCTTTTTATTTCTAGGACTGGCCTCTTCCAAGTTTCAGGGATTTCCTTAGACAATGCCTACAACCCTCAGACCACTGGCCCTTTCCAATCCACAACCAGCTTCTGCTGAGTGCAACTGGTCACAGGCATAGCTAAGTAGGGTCAAAATAATGTTTGCCAGATTCATTTTCCTTCCACTGTAAACCAAAGCTTGTATGAACCATAGATCCAGTAGACAGGTCATAGCCAGGCCATTCCTTACCACTGTGATTGCATTCTCAGCCTTTAAATCCCTCTCCTCCTTGCTGCATGGTCCTAGAGATGTTCTCTTTACCTTTCCAGATGGGCCCATGATCCCTGTTTCTCTTTACTGTGGTACATGTTAATTGAGAGGATTGCAATTATTTGATATAGCAGCTGATAACTGATAAGAGAATAAAGGTTATCTCTCTTTGCACGGCTGTGATAAGTGAAAAGAAATTAGCAGAGGTGCAAAATCTGGGGCTTATCTTGCACTGCCATAATAGGGAGAGAATTGGGGATTCCACCCTGCAGCTAATCCCTAAATACATGACCTACAATCACCACAGCATCTTATCTCTCTCAGATGTTGTTTGGGAAACAGGGAGTCCAGTGTATTTTGCTGGAAGAGTTGTTCAGACATTGTTAACATGCTAAAAGTCCTTGAGATCCATTACCTAGGACATAGAAGCAAAAAGGCAAAAGCAGAGAGGCATCTGCTACCACAAAAGTAGGGAGTTTGTGGGGCAGAAGGGATTTCTGGGCCTTAAAAAGGGAGAGGGATTTGCACTAGTAAAACACCAGCTGTTCCTGTGCTATTAATAATTTAGGGTAAGGAATTATTGTTATTATTATATTCATAATCATAATCATCTTTATTACCTTTATTATTTTTATTAGCTTTATTATCTTTATTGTTTCCTGCTAAGCACAAGACAACAGGGTTCTGGTTCACAGATACCATCACAAGTGTTTTATCTCGAGTGGATTGAAGAGCCACGATTTTTTTTCCCCTCTCAAACCTGGTATCAGAGCTCAAATCTGGTTTTATTCTCATTATTCTGGTTGGAGAGATATACCTTAAAAGGTTCCTTCTTGGTTCACTGCTTGTGACCACGATCACCATCTCCCATCATATCTCTGATGTCTATATCAAGCTGCTGCACATTCCTTGTTGGAGATGCCTCCACTTGGAGGACTCATTTCCCTTCCAAACCTCAGTTCTGTCAGTCTTAGGGTAACAAATGAAACCCAATGTTGTTTTGATTCTGCACTGGCATTCAGCTTTGTGCCCAAGCACAATCTTATCCCCCCTGTAATGCAAAGTGCAGAGTCTAAATCTAACCCCAAAAGAAGGAATAAAGATAGATAGCAAAGGTTAACGATTCTGCCAAGGCCTTTGTATTTTGTAAGGTCTTTCCAAATGATATTGACCTTTTGTTTCTCCCATCTTTCTTCCAACCTGTCCAAAAAGGTCATGGTAGGATGGGGAGCCGAACCAAGTGAAAGAGGTTAATTTGCTCTGTCAATTAAATGAAAATTTAACACTGGCTTCTGCAGAATTCAGGTTCAATACAAATCATATCCACATCTGTTGCAATCCCAGTCTGCTGAAATGGATGATCCACAGGGATTCCATCAAGAAGAATTTAAGGAATCAATGCAGAACTGAATTCTGGTACAGAGAAAGCCAAGCTGACTGGGGAAATTGTGTGGGTGAAATGGAAAAGGGGGTTGTAGGCAAATAATTATCACCAAATGCCACAAGAATTCAACCACTTTAAAAGTGGGTCAGCACTGGAATTGCTTCTGAGAGCTGTGAACAGGACTTCAGCTATACATGCAAACAGGAATGTGAACTGAATTTGAGATGCATGGAACTTCTGGAGACTGGATGCTTACCTGAGAAGCCAAAACCATTTGAATTCATTGTTTAGGAAACTGTGGCCCTTGGTCTGGTCTCAGTCATGATTCATGAAGGTCTCACTGGAAGCAGCCTCTGTACAAGGAGAGTGATGCAAAATCCTCCATCACAGACACTGCTGTTCTGCAGGGGCAATCAGAGCAAAGCTTTGTCATCATCTCCTGTGACCTGAGGGAAAGTGAGGGACCAAACAAAGCTTTAAATGCATAACCCAGACCCCAAATATTGGGGTATGAACTTGCCATACTCCATAGGCAAAAGGCTTCATTTCTCTCTGCTGGTCCCCATACCCATCATTTTCCACATACGTTTTTGGTCCAAGGCCAGCAGCTTCCTAGTTAGTCTTTTAACCCACAAAATTTAATTAGGAGAGCTGATCCTCAGGGGTTCCTGGGAGATTTGGACTTTATAAAATGAGATTGCTGCTTTACATGTGCTGGAAGTGAGGGAGAATGCCTCATTGCTCGGGTGAACGTCGTTGGCCTAAAACTTTCCTTTGCATTTGGCTGCAGGGAAGCGAGTTTAGCCAAGTTTTTTTTCTTGAAGCATTTGTCTATCTGCCAGAAGAGCATGCTGGGACTGCTGGAGTTACATGCAATGGAGAGTTCTCATGGGGCTGCTTGGCTCCTACGCAAAACATCACCAACTGGGCAGTAGCCATCACCTCCTGGGTGGCTCAGTTAGAATCAGAGAGTCACAGACTGGTTTGGGTGGGAAGGGACCTTTCAAGGTGACCCAGTGCAACCCCCCTGCACTAAGACATCTGCACCCAGAGCAGGGTGCTCAGAGTCCCCCAACCTCCCCTGGGATGGTGCCAGGGCTGGGGCAGCCACCACCTCTCTGGGCAGCCTGGGCCAGGCTCTGACACCCTCAGCATCAGGCAGGTCTAAAAGGAGAGACCATATGATTGTTTGAGGTCCTTTCCTTTCTATTATTCCCTCACCATTTGTAAGGAAGGATGTTGCTCTCATCCCCTTACAGATATGACAGTCTGACTGACAGAAGAGTCTTTAATTTCTTCTTGTCATGTAGAGGGAGAAAAGCCAGACCTAAAATTAAGTTAAGTTATGCAGCATTATGCAGCAATTCTCTATCATTAGATGTCTAATTCTGTTCCTTCGGAGCAACAGTTGTGCCATTGCTGAAGCCTCGAATGTGATGAAAAAATAAAGAAATTATGCAGATGGTCAAATAATTTCTAGCACAAGAGTGTGTTTCTCTGCCAGGAGCAGGGAGGGAGAGGTGGTTCTGCTAAATAAAGCCACCAGGTGTAGCGCTGGGACAAGGAGAAGGCTGTGAGGTCTCACCTCACCTCCACCTTCAGCATCCTACCACCACTGGTGCAGAACCAAAGGGGCCTCTGGGCCCCGTAGAGTCTTGTCTTTTGTGCAGCACAGGCTGCAGGGCTCCCCTGAAGTCATCCCGGTTGGAATGAAAGCACAGCATTCACAGAATAATTACCCAGCCCTGGTTTCAAATTGCCGAGGACAGAGGAACTGCAGCATCCTCTGAAGGGCTGCTCCAGTGGTTAATTACCTTCATTATTAACAACGTTAGCCTTATTTCCAGCCTGAAATGTTCTCAGGCTCAGAGCTGTATCCACTGGAGTGGCTCACACCTTTAGGTTTTGGATTGAGCAGCCCATTAGTACCTTTTGTTCCACTTGCAGAGGAGCCATTTCTTTCACTGTTTTTCAGGGAAACAGCTTTAACTGCAGGAGTTTTCATCCAGAGATACATTTCCCAGCCTTCTCTAGGGCTCTTTCCCATTGATAACACTGTGGATTTGCAGAGTGGAGAGCAGGATGCAGCAATCTGGAAAAGCCTCTCCTGTCACACACTTCTCTTGCTAGCCAGATTCTGCTGACACCACCATTGAGCTGTGGGTTGAGTTGGTTTTCTTTGGTTTGGTTATTTTATTTGGGGTTTTTTGTTGCTTTGGTTTGGGTTTTTTTTGTGTTTTGTGTCTGTGTCTGTGTGTATTTTGATTTTTATTTCTTTCATTTGCTTTGCTTTGGGTTTTTTTTTTTAGTTTAATTTACCTTGGGTGGTTTTTATTTGCACTTTTCCCTCCGTGTAATTCAGTTTCTTTGCCCTGGAATGAAATGCTGGGCTGCCTGAGGAAATGGGACTTTTCCCCCTGATTTCCACAGATTGCATTTTTCCCCGCTTTAGACAAAGAGGGGAAGAACAAATGTCAAGGATTAGAGTCAGCCTGGTCCTTACACCCAACCTAATCCCCTCTTCCTATTGCAGCTCTGTTGAAAATGCTTTCATACCACCCATCCATTGCAGAGATGGCAAAGGCAGAGAGAAAACAAGAAAATCTTTGTGGTCTCCGTGATGATCGTGGATCACGGGAGAATTTTCTTAATCCTTTCCATCTGATTGATGAAATTCATGCCAGGAAGACTTAAAAATTGTTTACCAATTACCCTTGGGAGGCTGAAAGACTTTCCAATAGCTTTTTGAGAGCCTATGGATATGTTAGCAGGCCTGCAAGGTGAATTTGTGCATTATTTAAAGCTCCTATGGTCTGGGAGCTAATAAATAACTAATATAGTAGATGATCCTTCCAGGCAGCCTCGTGCCCCTTGTCATGAGGCACCTCCCTTGCCAGCAGAGGCCTGGAGCAGGAGGGATGTGTCACACTGCTGGCGTTTGTCAGGTGACAGAACACCTTTTCATGCCTGATAAGGTGGGAGAAACAGCTGAAACTCTATTAAATATTTGATATCCCTCTTTCCGCAGCATGGTGCAGAGAACCAAGCTTGGCTCCCAAACAGGGTGGGGAGGAGAAGGGGAAATACAAAGAAATATAATTCATCTCAATAATAAATCAAGGTTTGTGGGAGGAACATAATTGGGTTGATTTGTGGTTTTTTTTCCTAATAAACCTTTTGATAAAGAGAGGGGAAAAAAGCAGCTTTGAGGCCCTTCTTAGGTCTGAACTAGCAGTAGAAAATGCAAAGGTAAATGTGTGTTGGAGGCATTTGTTCTTAATTGGAGTAGATATGTTGGCAGCAGCCTTGCCTTGAGGGCAACCTCGTTGGGTAGACTGGGCAACATATGGGTGTGAAAGGGTTAAAAAGAGGCTGAAAGCAGGAGCCACTGCCCTGTGCTGCAGCATTCACATCATCTTGGGTTTACTTAGACAAGGGCTGTGGTTGTTTACAAAAAAATACAGATTTAGGCGCCAGTCTAAAGTAAAAAAATAAATAAAATACTTCAGCACGAGTTTGGCTCCCAGATCAGACCCTGACATTTACTGGGTGGTGCATGGGATATAATCAGTGCTGAGTTTCTAATTGCAAATATCAAAACAGTCATAAAGGCAGAAGAGTGGGAGTGATAACCTTTCCCAGGGTAAGTGTAGATGCTCTGCTCACCTTCATTCTCCCAGTTCCATGTTAGAGGGGATCATTTAGAGCATTATGGGACCTTCTTCTGATTAAATAAAAACCCAAAGCCAAACCTGTTTCTCACCTCAACAACCTCAATTTTCTATGAATACATGCTGCTGTGACTATTTGCCTTGCTCCAATATCTCTTTTTCAATCAACTTCTTTGCTTTCAGGTCACAACCCGTATTTGGTCCTTAGGCCATCCCGGGGTCACAAGAGAGACCACATCTGATATGAAATGATGAAAATCCCTTGTCCACTGGGTTTGTTCCTCTTCCCTAAATGGCTGCTTCTGAGATCTGGGGATGGCTCTAATTTCAGGGTTAGTGTTGGAATGACCTTTTCAAGACATATCTTAATAGTAGGAGAATGTTTGTGTCTGCCTCTCTCATCCTACCCAGCCATCATCTTAGCACAGCTATTACAGGGCCACAGACCCAGGTCCTGACCTCTGAGCCCCTGGAGGGAAAGGTTTGCAAACATTTAACAAGGTAAAAAGGCATCAGAGGGGCAGATCAGCATTTCAGACAGAGTATTAGGAGGGAGTCCTATCAGAGATTTTAATCCAGGCTTTGTGCTGCAAATGTAGCCCCACATTTTCCCCTTCATGAGTGTTCTAAGAGCTTTCACTCAGCACATGCATTCACATTACATCTGCTTGGACAGGTACTGCCAAGCATCTGGCACATGGTGCCTTGTTTGTGCCTCAAAAACCCTAATTATCTTGCAATATTTAGATTATTTTTTCTTGCTGTCTGCTTGAAGGAGGGTGGAGCAGCACCATCCCTCCTGCTGTCTCACCCAAAGCTGGTGCAGATGCACTGAAAGAACTCAGGATGTTTTCACAGCTGCTACCCTAAGATGGGGACCCATAAAATGATGGTGTCTTTAATCCCACAAAACCAGAAGATCCCTTGAGGACTTCATCATATATTTCCTACAATCACAGAATGGCTTGGGTTGGAAGGGATCTTAAAGATCCTCTAGTTCCAAGCCTAGAGGAGACATCTCCCACCAGAGCAGGGTGCTCAGAGCCCCATCCATCTAGGGCTTGAGCACACCCAGGGATGGAGCATCCCCAGCTCCCCTGGGCAGCCTGTGCCAGGGTCTCCCCACCCTCAGAGTGGCCCTGGAGAGCAGAATGTATGGAAAAAGGGAAATTCTACAAATCAGACCTGGGTTTATTTAGATTTTTAAAAGCTGAAACTTTGGCTAAGAACTAGATCTTCCACTTCATAGAGACAGCATCAAGATAAAATGCAATTTAATTTAATTTTATTGAGTCTATGGAGTACTAGTTTACTGAATTGGAGATGAAGATGATGATGTCAGGTCTACTTTCAATCATCTTTCCTCACACCAGGACACTCAGTTATTCTTAACCAATCAACAGTTTATTCATTCATCTAGAACTACATGCATATATAATCAACTTTTCATCAGGATACAATTACACTCTGAAATATTTTCAGTGAATACTAAAATTGAAAGAAATTAATTTTTTTTTATTTCTTTTTTTTGGGCTTCTTCAAAGCCCATGTTTGTTACCAGGAGTTCTGGTTCAACCAATAACCCCACCTGAAGTTAACACAGAGAGGTCAGAATCCACAGGGGGTTGTTTGATTAAAAGCAGCTCCATGGAGAAAGACTTTGGAGTCCTAGTGGCTAGTAAATTATCCATTGGACAGCAGTGAGTCCTGGTGGCCAAGAAGATCAATCTTGGTTGATCTGAGGTCTCCTTGGGTGCAGTAAGAAAACTGCAGGTGTAGGGAGGGTCTCCTGCCCCTCTGCCCTGGTGAGACCACACCGGGAATACTGGATCCAGTTCGGGCTCCCCAGTTCAAGAGAGACAAGGATCTGCTGGAGAGAGTCCAACAGAGGCTCCAAGGATGATGAAGGGACTGGAGCATCTCTGGTGAGGAAAGGCTGAGAGCCCTGGAGAGGGGAGCTGATGGATGTCCAGAAATATCTGAGGGGTGGGTGTCAAGTGGATGGGGCCAGGCTCTTGTCAGTGGTGCCCTGGGATAGGACAAGGAATAATGGGTATAAGAGAACTTAGGAAGCTCCACCTCAACATGAGGAGAAACTTCTTCCCTGTGAAGGTGTCAGAGCCTGGCCCAGGCTGCCCAGAGAGGCTGTGGAGCCTCCTGCTCAAATCCAGTAGATGGCGACAGGATATAAAACATTCTGTTAATTCTTCCAGAAATTGGAGGGGATTTATGTTTAATTCATTGTAACGTTCCCCACACACACACACACCTTTGAAATAAATGTATTTTCAGATTTCAAAGTCATGGCTGAATTTGAGATCATTTATCTTTTGATATCCTCTTTTGCTCTTCATGCCATGAAATTCATTTTGCATTGAGAGTCACCACCAACCTCCTACTCTTCTTGCAACGTTGGAGGAACTGATCCAAATATTCCTCAGTGCTGCAGTCAGCCCAGGACAAGGGATGCCATCCATGATATCATCATTTGGGGGATTTTTGATCCATCTGCTTTTACTTCCAAGTCTGCCACCTTGCTTCTCAGCTCTGCAATTGATTTTCATGACCTCCTGTAAGATTGCTGCAGCCATATGGAAGGTCAGACACCACATTGTCAGGGCTTGGAACAGAAAAAAAAGGCATTATCTTGAAAAGATTTGGGTTTTTTTGTACCTAGGGCACATAAGTGTTATTTGCCTATGAGCAGTCAGTCTTCAATGCTGAGACTGAAGGATGGGAAATGGGGAAAATCTGATTTTCATTTTGTAGGTCCCATGGAACGTTCCACTCTGGAATGACAATGTATTAAACTAGCAATGCAATCCAGCACCTGCAATCCCTAACTCCCTTCAAGGATATTTGTCCAAGTGCAAGTCCTGGGCATCCCAGCCTGAGTTGTTTGGAAAGCACTCTCAAGAAATACAGTTTTCATCACAGCTTGCTTAAGTCTCTTCGGTGGACACACATCTTGATTTGGGATGCACACATTTTCTGCCTTTGTGTCTCTCTTTTTTTTTAGGATGAAGCACCAGCTGAAACAGGCACTGAGGTGATTTCTAAAACCCTGGTTGTCATGGAGATGGGAACAGGCTGACCGCCTCCTGGCTGCAAGAGGAGAGAGTGGGCTACAGCAGCTTCACACCAAGAGATGTTCTGGAGACTTTATACATCTGTAAGTTTGACACAGAAACACCTCTTTATCTTGGAGGGCAGTTAAGCCTTAACTCTCCGAGGTCCTTACTGTAGTCATGTGAAAAAAAAGCACTAAAAATAAGAATATTTGTTATCTACCTTACCACCTGGATGTGATCCTGGGCAAGCTGCTCTAGATGAACCTGCTCTAGCAGAGGGGTTGGATGAGATGGTCTCCAAAGCTCCCTTCCAAACACCCCCTCCCCTTCAATCTTTTATTCAGCACTCTTGACAAGTTTGATTACTACAAAGAGAGAACCCTGCATGTGTTTTACCTCAATACCAGATGTGTAGCCAAGACAGCAGCAGCAACCTTCATCAGGTGCCCTGTGTTCCTTGGGGTAACATAGAGATTCAGAGGACATGTCTGTGTAAAACCCTAAGTCCTCCCTTAATAGGAAAGGTCACTTCATGTGTTTTGGAAAAATCTCATGGGAGTAGCCAGGAGCCAAATCTCCTGAGCACAGGAGGGCATGTCAGGCCATCAGCCAGTGAACTGTTGTAATTGATACACCAATAAGAACAATTTTCCCCACCACTAATATAGGCAGGAGCCAGAAAGAATTATTGATTTCTTTATTTTTTCCTTCAAAAGCAGATGAAAGCCCTTATGGAGAGCTTTATGGGAAACTTATTCACCATCTGGAAGGAGAGAAGCACTTTCCATGTTCCCCTAAGTAGAAAAAAAACCCCATAATCCTCACATCTCATTTTCCAACACTGCTTGGCCTTGGGTTTCACAAACCTTGTGTAGTAGAGACACCCTCCTGGCATCAAACAGCTCCCATGGAAGGACTGGTGCCCATGTCACTCAGGATTTGGGGGAATATGGCCTGAGGCAAAAATTAGGACCTCAAATGGCCCTGTCTAAGCACAAAAGACCTTCTCACTCTTGACAGCTCCTGACAGGAGGTTGGACCCGGGGGGGTCGGGTTCTGCTCCCAAGGAACAAGTGACAGGACAAGAGGAACCAGCCTCCAGCTGCCCCAGGAGAGGTTGATGTTGGAGCTGAGGACCAATTTCTTCCCCTGCAGGGCTGTGCCAGGCTGCCCAGGGCAGGGGTGGAGTCCCTGTGAGCCCTGGAGGGGTTTCCAAGCCCTGGAGCTGTGGTGCTGAGGGCCATGGGGCAGTGCTGCCCTGGCACTGCCTGGACATGATGATCTTAAAGCTCTGTTCCAACCAAACCAATTCTATGTGTCAGAGACAGAAACCTGCTCTGCGTTTGAACCAGTGACAAGCTGGCAGGGGCAGCAGCCTGGGTGGAGCCCTCCTTCAGTGCCCTGTGTCTGTCCCAGCAGAAAACAGCTCTGTTGGCACTGTCCATGTGGGTGCAAACCCTTGAACACGCCTGGGGAGCTGAAGTGGCACCAAAACTGCCTGTTCTGGATCAGATGCTGAAGAACCCACTGATGCTCTCCATGGCAGCCAGGAAGCCCCGTGTTTTAATGACTCCAAGCACCCTATACTTTGCTCACTGAAAGCAGCCTATACTTGAGCGAATCAAAGCAACCCATACTTTAAGAAAAGCAACCCCTGAACAAATGAGCAGTTCTTCCATATGGATGAAAAGATGTGCGCTGAATACCAGGCACCTACTGCTAAATGACTGTGCTGGTTACAGCATAACAGCAGCCTCTGTGCCATAACGAGTGTGCTGAGCCAGCTGCTGAACCAACTGCAGGCAGTTATTATCCCCCAAACCTTCCCTTGCCAGCCAGGGTCCCACTCTTCTCTCTCTCCCCTCCCATCATTATTAGCAGCCATTCATCCTCAGCCTTCCTGGCTGCTGTTGAGAAGCCTCAGCCATGAGGGCCAAGTGAACTTCAGCACGAGAAGAATTCGAGGCAGATTAGAAGTGAAGTCAGCCAGGGAGAGGTAAGGAGACAAAAAAGAGGAGAGAGAAAGAGAAAAGAGAGAGGGGGAGACTGAATGTGCTGCAGTTTGAAGTACAGATCAACTCATGCTCTGGGTAGTTTGCAGCTCATAAATCTCAGGGCGGTGCTGTTGGCCTGACAGGGACATGCTGAGGTTTAAATGACATTTTTTCTATCACAGCCAGCTTTTGTCTGACTCCGAGTGCTAATTGCATGTTGCATTTGGCATGAAGCCTCTTCTCTCACCTGGGCTGAAGTACCTCCGCTTGATCACCTCTGCTGTCGCATCAGCCTCCTTTGGGAAGTTCCCTGACCCAGAGAAGGGAGGGGTTTCTCTGCTCATTTCAGAGGTAATTGATTGATTTATTTTATTTTTTTTCAATTGAGAAATAGTTCCCGAAAGTTTAGGATCTGTAGTGGCAAAGAGACACTTTCTGTTCACAGGGCTGAGCTAACGTCCCCCTGCCCTGTTGGTACACTGGAGAAAGGAAAGGGAAACAACCCAAGTGGAACAAAAGCAGCTGGAGAAAGGGTTGAAGGAATGAGTTGTGAATCAAGGAGTGGCAATTCATTTGGCTGTGTAATCTGCAATTTGCATAATCCCACCCTGCAAGCCAAATTGTTCAGCCACGATGCATGTTCATGCTCGAGTCAGACTCAAATTCTTCAGGACCTGAGCACCTGCTTGTGAGGTTTCACTCAGCAGGGGTGGCATCATTCATGTGTTTGCAGTCAGGCATGGCATGTGCTGCAAACACAGGCTTTTGTGGTGCTGTTTGGAGGAAGATTGCACCTGTCTGACCACTGAGATGGTAAATCAGATGAGTTTAATCCAGCTTTGTCCCTTCGTCTAGTAGAACCCACCTCAGGTAGATGGGTGGGGTTGGGAGGCTGAGAGAAGAAATTCTTCACTCTTTTCCCTAAAACTTTATGGGGAAAAAATACCAAAGCAAAACAATTGAAAAAGCCAACCAACAACATAAAAAAATCCAAATAAGCAATGACAAATAAACCACCCAACAACGAATAAACCACCCAGCAATCTGTCCTGAGCTAGGACTATGCAGAAGTGTTGTGAGAAATCTCAACGTAGCTCATGCTTGGAAAAAAAAAAAAGCACTTTTGACTTTAAAGAAGAACTAAGCAGAACTGAAGCCAATATTTGAGTTTAAAAATGGGTTTTATCAAGGAACCAAACTGCTGTCTCTGCTTTTGTCATCACTACTGAGTGCAACTAAGAAAAGATTATGTGGAACAGTCCTCTTGCTGTTATGGGAATGGTGGAATGTGTTAAGGGCAGGTTTGTACCCAGACCTGGAGTAAAAATAAGTCCTCTTATTTATCCCTCAAATGACTATTGTAACCCACTATATTCAATTAAAATATAGTTAGTTATAGTTATCATACCACAAAACCACAAAAAAACACTCAGTAATAAAGTGATCAATTTCCAGCTGGAACAGACACCATCAGCAGGGAGAAATGCAATGAAGTGCCTTTGCTTCAGCTCTTGATGGACTAATGAAGATTCTGGGAGACATCTGCAGCAGCACGTGGGAAAGAGAACTCTGGTTATGTTGTCCTAGATTGATCACCCAGTGCAGGATAACCCCAGTGCTGATGACTTTGGTGTGTACAGTTACTGTTGACACTATTAGCACCCTGCCATTGAACGCTATTTTGAACACGACTGAGAGGTGTGGAACAGGATTTAGTGGGAGTTCTGACAGGTCGAGTGCATTTGAAATTCCCCGTTTGCTCCTGTTTTCAAATGCCTTAAAATATTCAACCCCGAGGCACAATGGCTCCGTTTCTTGATTGCGGTGTTCCTTTGCTCCTGGATGCTGTGAGGGCAAATTTTACAGCACTGAGCAGTGAAATGCTGCTGTTATTTCATCTGAAATGATCCTGAATTACCACTGCCTGTGTGGAGGAACAATCAGGTCCAAAACAGTGATCTGCAGATTTGAGAGAACCTGAAAACTTAGGTTAGATTTCTTAGCTTAGATTGATTAGATTCGATTTAGATTTATTAAATGTATTAGATTACCCAACATTAATTTCTGTTTCTATTACACAATATTAATTTATATTTGGATTTATTAGACTTATTTGAATAAATTTATTAGATAAGTTGATGAAACTCTGCTCTGAGACCCTGTCTGATTTGAAGGACTCAAATTTAGATTTTGTAAAAGCCATGGAAAAAAAAAAACCAAAAACAAAACCAACCCAGAATAAATTGTTCTCTCATTCATCTCCATGCCAATGTACAATTATTCCCTATGGATTCTCCATAACGGATTGACTGGAGGGAGCTGTCATATATATTTTTTTCCCATTTATCTTGGGCATCTTCTCACTGTTCCTCTTCTGCATCTTACCTGTCAGAAAGTAGTTTCTGTCCATCCTGACTGTTCCCTGTTGTGGCTCTTACTGCTTCAACTTGTTCAGAGCAGCTTTCTACTTCTACACTTTACAGCCCAGCTTCACATGTCAGTGGCTACAACTGTTCTTTTTTATATCACTCCACACACCCTGGGAAAAAAAAAAATAAAAATTCATAAAGCCATTTTGCTTTTCACTGGAAAATAATGTAGAAAGTCATGTATTGCCTGTGCTTGTGTAAGAAGTTTGACAAAGCACCCTGGTGACAGAGTGATAAAAACTCCTCTCGGTTTCGTATTTTCTTAAAGCCTTCTAAAACCAGGTTTCTAATGGAAAAGTTTTCTAGAAAAGAACCCAACAGAAGCCCAAGGAATATTTTCTTTGACACATTCTTTGACCCAGTGACTGCTCAGCCCTTCCAAGTGTTACTTCTAGGAGGGGGTGATCCCCCTTGCTTAGAAATTCAACATTTTTCCTTCAGAATCCAACAGGATTCTCACGTTGGGCTCCTCTGCAAGCCCTTGCTGGGGGGCACTCTGTCAGGGCTGCTCCAGCCAAGGACTCTGACTCCAGAGTCACAATGAAAAAAAGAATAAGATGCCCCCAGCTAGTGTCCACTTTTCCTCGTCTCTTTGGCATTTCTCTCCATCTCGAAGTAAATCTGAGAGTGAATAGACTTGGAAACACAAGAGGACTGAAGACAAATGGGAAGATCCCCCACCATTACTCTCACTTTCCTCTTCCCTTTCAAAGGCTTTTGTTTGGATCAGTTATAACAATAATACTTGTAGAAAAACCTGAAGAAAAATAACCCTGACTGACACCCAACCTTCCCATCATTCATGCCCCAGTGCAGAAAGCTGGCAGTGTTAGTTTTCATTAGCAATTAGCATTAACAAACCTCATCTCTCTTTGGAATAAACAGTGATGATTTATCAGTGCTGGGGTTTCTTCCCGAGCTTTGACTTTCAAAACAGAAAATCAAAATCTTTTTCTTTCCCTTTGCTCATTTGTCTACCCCAGGGCAGCAAGCTCAGACTTTGGGGCAGTTTATGATCTGCCCTCTGGCTGTAATTCATTCCAGGAGACTAATTAATCTCCTTGTAGAAGGATTTAAATGCAATAATTTGCCTAACACCCCCATTACATCAAAAATAAGATTAAAATAGGATCATTTCCACTGCCAGGCCACACCACCACTTGATATGAAGGGTAGTGGAATAAAAGCAGGGCAAGAAAAGAGGTAACTATAAGAAAATACCCATTTCCCAGACTCATTGAAGTAGTTTGGACCAGTTTAAAGGCACAAAGTTTGTGATATAACTTCCAACAGACTCATCAGGCCAATCAGTTCTGCAGAACCCAGATGTATTTGTCTGCAATGTTTGTAAATAAGGTAATGGAGATTCTTTTTCCTGGCATCATTTCTATTTGTGAGAGGTTGGCAGCAGCAGACTGTGATCTTTTCAGAGTTATCCTCAGCAACATTGGGATGCTGGTGATGTTATGGTGGTGCTGCAGCATTAATCAATAGGACAAGTGGTATACTAAGCATATCATGAAGTTACTAATCAATTACCCTTGCTTGAAATGCACATACGTATTAGGTAGTTTATGGATTAAAACACCGTGTTCACAGAGGAAAGGTAACACTTTCTGGCTAAGGGATCCTTGACATCCATGCTTTATCTTGTTTGCAAAGCCAGAAAGATCAGCTGTAAATAAAGGGAACAGAGCAGGATTTGGCTTTTGTTGGAAAATGTAATCCATGGCTCCTAATAAAGGATTCTGAGCAGCCATTCTGCCAAGACACAGCATTTTCCCCAGCGTTCCTGTTTCCACGAGGCTGCCCAAAGGATGAATCCAGTTAAAGAATCTCTATTTAACTGGTTTGTGGATTTATCTAAATCTAGCTATTGATAAGCCTGTTTGTTAAAACCAAAGGGAGGTAGGGAGTGTGCATTGAAATCCCAGCTGGCTGCCAAGACACTCCATCTTGTCTCTGGTGGTCCCTGGTGAAGGATCTCCCTGCACCAAACACTGCAGCAAAAAGGGCAACTCTTTGCCTCATTCTCTCCTGAGCAGGCTGGAACACGGTCTCAAGGCACTTTTAGACAGAAATCAGCACATTAGGAGCACAGACAGTTCCAGCAGGCTGAGGGAAGGTCTCTTCCCCCTCTAGTCTGTCCAAGTGAGGCTACAGCTGGAGTATGAAGTGCACTTCTGGGCTCCCCAGGTCAAGAGGAATAGGGAAACACAGGAGAGAGTCCAGCAGAGGTTGGGAAGATGCTGAGGGGCTGGAGCATCTCTGTGCCAGGCCAGGCTGAGAGCCCTGGGGCTGTTCAGCTGGAGCAGAGCAGCCTGAGAGGGGAGCTGAGCAATGCTGAGCAAGAGGATGGGGCCAGACTCTGCTTGTCAGTGGTGCCCAGGGACAGGACAAGGGGCACTGGGCACCAACTGGAACCCAGGAGGTTCCATCTGAGCAGGAGACAGAGAAAGTTCTTTGTTGTGAGGGTGTCAGAGGCTGTCCCAGGCTGCCCAGAGAGGTTGTGGAGTCTCCTGCTCTGGAGAGATTCCAACCCCCCTGGACACTGCCCTGCTGGGCCCTGCTCTGGGTGATGCTGCTGGATGGAGCAGGGGGTGGCACCAGAGCATCTCCAGAGCTCCCTTCTATCCCCCACCATGCTGGGATTGTGTGAATTCATGAGTAAACCCAAGGAGAGGTGGGATTTAGAAGCTCAGCCTTGATCTGAGTTTTTTTATCTCAGCTATGCTGTGAATAAGAGCTGCTGAGACATAAGGTACTTAAGAGAACACGTAGATATGTAGTTTTCTGGTTTAGTTCTCTCTCTCCTCACACTAGGTACCTAAAATTAGTCTCTACTCTTGGGTTCCTCTGCTTTTTCCTCAAATAAGTTCAGTTCCCCCACTTTCTGCAGGTGGTGACTCTTCATGTATTTTTTTTCCAGGTACCAGAGTGAGACCCTGGCAACTGGTTTAGAAATATGCTGAGTGTTCAGAGCTGCAGCCAAAGCCAGAGGGAATAAAAAGTGCTAAAACACCCTGAAATATCAGATCTAAGGTGTCCAAGCCTGGGTAGCCAAAATCAGTGAATAATTGTCAATACCATTTTATTGTTCTTCTCTTCCCTGTCTGAAAACAGGGGTTAATAACAGTCTCTTATCTCAGCGAGGTGACAGGAAAATAGCCAGATTGAATCTGTGAACCATTCAGCTGCTCTAGCAGGACACGTCAGAGAAAAACCTTACAGGAAATTAATAATTCTGCCTTCAGAGCAAGGTTTGAAATGTATGGAGTAAATCAGCAGTCCATCCTGGGAGGGAAAGGGAGAAAAACATTGCATGATTTTATGAAGCCACGTTCATGTTGAAATGAACAGATGAAGACAGTCCCAAGGGGCCTGAGTCAGGAATTTTGGGGTTTTTTTTCCCCAGTATTTTACATTTTGCCGCTTTAAAAAAACCACTGCTGAAATTTAGGGACAGTTTTACACATATGAGCTGTGCCAGATCTGCATCTTCTCCAGGGAGTCTAGAGGAGGTTGTTGTTCCAGGGTCATTTGTGCTTCTCCAATATCAGTGTCCAAAAGATCACAGAATCATTTTGACTCAAAAAGACCTTTCAGAACATCAAGTCCAGCTCTTAACCCAGCAGTGCCTGGTCACCACTCAGCCATGGCCCTCATGGGAATAACACCCACATGGTGAGCTGACACCTCCACAGCTCCCTGACTTTCCTCCGTGGGATCAAGGGAGTTCAGGTGATTAATGAGCATCCTGACTTCACTTTGGGTTAATTATCACCAGCAGCTGGGAGGTGCCACAGCCAAGATAAACAACTAAACCAGCCAATGGGATGTTTGGTACCTCACTGAGCCCCTGCCCCTATATAAAGGGAGGGTTGGGGCACCTTGGGGGTCCCTGTTTTCATTATGTTTCATTGTGGTGTTTCCAGTGCGGCCAGAGCAGGGTAAGTTGGTGCCTTGGGCGCAAATAGAGCCTTCTTGGTCTCTATCATCTGTTTTTTTCATTGATATTATCATTAGTGCTGTTGTTTTTTTCTCTTTTTGTCTTTTGTGAAGTTGTCCTTATCACAAACTCATCTTTTTTTCTTCTTATGGTTTTCCTTTCCATCCTATGGGAGGGGGGTTGGGGGATCAGCTGCATGGTGTTGAGCTTCCAACTGAAGTTAAACTACAATGCTGGGGGGGGGGGAAAATTGTATTTGATTTTTATTTTTTTTTTTCAGCCAGAGTTATGAGAAATGAACTACAACCTCTGTGGTTTTATAGAACAGTTTTAATTTACTGTCTCTGTTGGTGTTTGGTGGGTATTTGAAGTAACTCATCCATGGGCATTCTTATTCATAAGTATAAAGACATAAACTAGGAAGGTGAAAGCTTTGACTTCCAGACAGACATAAAACATGATTTGGTTGATGATTTGTGTGGTTTATAATAACGAATGCATTCCTGATGTCAGAAGCAAGCAGTGCAGCTCGTTCAGAATGGTTTTGAACAGTGCCAAGTACTTCAGACCTTGCAGCTTGTCATGAAGTTGTGTATTCATGAGTGATGCCCCCAGCAAAGACAAAGGGGCTGTGACAGCTCCCCAGAGGGAGAAAGATCCTCCCAAACTTCACTTGCCTAATTTCAGTCCAGGTTCTGGCAAGAAAAGACTTTATTATGAATGGTTTCAGTTCCTGTAAAGGGATTTTCTTCATGTTAGTTGAAAGCCACAGTCTGGGATGACTTTGACAGTTTGGGTCAGGGTAAATGTTGGACTAGAGCTTCAGAGTCTGAAACTCCTCAGCAGTAGAAGGTGTTTTGGATGAGGCAAGGCAGCTTCTAAGATTTTCATCTCCTCTTGGGCTACAGCAGCTGTTACTGTAATATAAATGTGCACAAATGGCCTTGCAATGTCTGGAGGAATAAGATTTCACAGTGCCTGAGTCCTACCCAAGATTTCTTTAGTTACACCAAGAAAAATACCCATCTAAGCTGGTAATATCTAAAGCATATTATATCATTTCCTGATACCTCATCTGATCCCTTACATAAGATTTTAATGATAGTGGTAAAGCCAATTTCTCCCTTCCTGACTGTACTTATGCACAAACTGTGCAAATTATACACCAGAGATGTGATTCACTTGTAAATCATGGGGCAATTTATCAATTTTTATTTTTCCCTTTAAAGATGCTGAATAGTTTCTATCACCATTACTGAACAGAAAAGCATATGCATGTCTCCAGCACATGAGAGCAGAAATCCCTCTCTGATGGAATACAGCTTCAGGAACAGATCCTCTCAGGCAGCAGCTTCAGAGCCTCCCAGCTGTGCTTTCTGAGCTCCTCTAACATCCTCGTGCTGCAAAACTTGGAGCCAGATGTAGTGAATCATAGAACCATAGCATCCTTTTGGTTGGGAGAGCCCTTTCAGACCATCCAGTCCAGCTGTTCCCCCAGCACTGCCAGGGCACCACTGCCCCATGGCCCTCAGCACCACAGCTGCACATCTTCTGAGTCCCTCCAGGGACGGTTAGGAATGGGAGATGCAGGTATGGGTGCCTGCTGGCATGCTGGGTGTGGACACCTTGGCCTTGGAAAAATAAAAACAGCCTCTGAAAATCAGTGGGCTGGTTGGATGGTCAAGTGGGTTCCATTTCTTGGTGGGTCAGGGCAAAGGGGAAGGTCACAGCAATGTGCCTGAAGGCTTTCAGAGCTCTGGCTGGATGTCCATGCTCACCAGCTGGGTAGCAAAGCAGCTTTCCCTGCCTTTGTTTACTACACAATGTGAGGCTGTGCAAGAAAAAACAATTCTATATTAAGAAAGAAGGGTAAAAAAATTACATTTGCTGTTAGATTAGGAACAGAGGGATAAAAAAGACCTCGGGGATCATCAAGCCCACTCCTGTGGCATTGCAAGTGACCACACAATATTTCTTGCTTCATAATTGTCCTTTAACTTCTTGAATGCTGCCACTGAGGAGTGGCAATAAATAAATAGATCAGTCTGTCCTCCTAAGGCTGTAAGGTAATAGCCATAAATTGAGCTTCCTCATTGGAAGATGTGAAGTTATCAGTCTCTAAATGAGTTAGAGGTGTTGTGAATGTTGGTGTCAGTGTCCATTCACAGTCTGAGAGGAATGTGGCTCTTCCTCTGGTTAAATCAAACTGTCCCCTGGGATGCTCTTCCAAAATTTGGACCAATAACCTAGGGGAGGAGAAATTAACAATGCAAATCCCTTTAGATCCTCTTAAGCAATGCTGCAGTGCCCAGAGAATCAGCATTTCCATCCTTCATCAATCATGGTGCCCCTGACAGTGTATCCTGATCTCTACTCACCTTTGGGCTCTATTTTCTGCCATTTATTTTCCATAAATAAACACCCTCTCCTCCTTCTCTGGCAGCTTGTGCTGGAAGACCAGAGCTTTCTGTGGTGCACCACAAAATACCCAACTAAACCTCCAGGCACTAACTCTGATTAAGAGAAAAGTTGTTCTTGGGTCATTTGATGCAAAATAATATTTCATCCAAAGATTCGTTCCTTTCCAACCCTTTCTCCTTGCAGAGGGATGTTGTCCCTAGAGCTGCTGTTGTTAGTGACAGGATGAGGCCCGTGGAGGGGAATGAGGCTCAGAAATAAGGCATGGTACTTAATTTGGCAGCAAAATTACATCATGGCAGGCAGTTTCTTGTACAGAGAAGAGCTCAAGCATTTGTCTCCCACCCAGTTAAATCAGATGTCTTCACTATAACGGACAAATGCAATAAATAAATTGAAAGATGTTGATTCTAGAGGGGGTGTAAATGATCCATAATTCTCTACATCCTTTAAAACAATAGCTGCAGACTAAATTAGACCTGACCACAGTTGTATTAATATTTCTTTATAAACAAGATACTCTCGTCTTATGCCAAATTCCATAACTTGTGCCATGTAGCATCTATCATTTGAATCAATTTACTGTTCAGAGGCTGATACAGAATTAAATTAACCCAGTTTACTCTCATTCCTTTCTATATTTATTGTTTGGATTTGTAAGAAATCACCAAGCCAGGCTTCAAGCCCCACAAGAGGTTTGATCTCAGTGTGTCCTGGGAGCTGCAGTATTTTCCTGGTGGTATCTACATGCTTCCCAAAATGGAGATGCACAGGGAAAAAAAACAACCCAAACTATATCAGTCCTAGTGCAGAGCTCACTCAGACAAATAGTTTTGACATTTCTTGCATGCTTTTAAAATATAATTGGATTGAACCACCAGCAAAACAGGCAATTGTGGTAAAAACCCTTCCTCACAAGACCACAGGTTATAAAACCTGTGATCCGAGGCATTTGAGCTCTGGCTCTGGAAATTCATTAAATGCTCTCCTAATTATCCTCTCTATAATCAACATGTCACTCCCCACATCAGACCCTGCACAAACCCTCCAGCTAAGGCTTAACTTCGCATGCGAGGAGCTGCCTGACACCAAGGAAATGGAGACAATAGCTTTGAAATTAAACTGGCATTTTAATCATCTATTGATCTGTTGTTGTGATGATGTGAAGCTACATCTTGCACCACCACCATCTGTAGCTTGCAGCTGAGAAATGTGAAATCATTTTCAATGCAGTTTCGGGGTCTTTTTGTGCAGGCAGTTTTGGAGGGGACAAAAGATTGATTGTCATTTTCTTGTTTAATAGAATAATAGGAATATAGACTGGTTTGGGTGGGAAGGGACCTTTTAAGTTCATCCAGTTCAACCCCCTGCAGGGAGCAGGGCCATCTGCACCCAGAGCAGGGTGCTCAGAGCCCCCCCCAACCTCCCCTGGGATGGTGCCAGGGCTGGGGCAGCCACCACCTCTCTGAGCCAGGCTCTCACCAACCTCAGTGCCAACAATTTCTTCCTTTTCTCCTGTTTAGTTCTCTCTTTTAGTTTAAACCATCCCTCCCTTGTCCTGTCCCAACAGCCCCTGCTCAAAACTCTGTCCCTCTAAAGCAATTAATCTGGTACTTGGGGGATTTCTAAACCAAACTAGAGACTTTTAGTTTCCTCCTTTCCACAGTCAGCAGCTAGGAATTGCTGAGCTGATCCCCAGACCCTGCTTAAACATCCTGGAGGGCACCCATCACTCATTCCCTGTAGTGCCTGAGATGCAGTGAGTGAGAGGAGCAGTTCCCAGGCTGCTCAGCTCTCATGCTATGCAGTTCTAGTCCAGCAGGTAACAGCAGAGCAGCTCAACTGCACAGGAGGGGTGAAGCCAGACCCTTGCTGCCTGTCCCTGCATTCCCATCGTGTAGCACAGCCAGCTGCAGGTCCCATGGGTCAGGTCTTGTGTGTGCAGGCTGGAGGGAATGCTGCAGCTTCGACAGCCCCGGGGGGGTCCTCTGCAGAAATAAGACATTGCAGAGAGAGCAGCAGCTGGGAATCGGGAGATCTGCCTTCCAGCTTCAGCTCTGCTACCTAGTTTCTTAATACACCTGCACCACTTTCATTTGTCATATTCTGTCCCAACAGCCCCTGCTCAAAACTCTGTCCCCATCTTTCTGATGGGCTCCTTCAAGCCCTGACAGGTCCCAGAAGGTCTCCCTAGATGGAGCTTCTCCTCTGCTGGCTGAACCCCCCCAGCTCTCCCAGTCTATCCCAGCAGAGGGTTCCAGCCCTCCCAGCACTGCTGGGGCTCCTCTGGCCCTGCTCCAGCAGCTCCCTGGCTCTGCTGTGCTGAGGATCCAGAGCTGGACCCAGCCCTGCAGGGGGGTCTCCCCAGAGCCCTGGGAGCAGAGAGGCAGGATCCCCCCTCCCCTGCTGCCCACGCTGCTGGGGGTGCAGCCCAGGGTGCCAGTGAACAGGGTCAGCTTCTATCCAGCTTCTCACCCCCCCAGCACCCAAGTCCTTCTCCACAGGGCTGCCCACACTTACAGTCTTGTTCTCTGTTTTCATGGGAATCACAAGAGTGGTGTTTGCCTTGAGATCCTTCTGCAGTCCTTTCTTAAAGCCAGTGTTGCACAGGTCATTTAAAGGGCTTCATCTTCATGCTGGGATGGATCCTGCCCTCAGCACTGCAGCTGCCAGCGAGGTTTCAGTGGAGCAGCTCCATGGGCTGCAGTGAAAAATGCATTAAGAGACATTGAATTTCATATCAGCTATCCCAGAGTCATTGGTATGGAGATGCTTGCTGGCCAGGGCTGCTTCTTCCATCTCCATCCCCAGGGTTTTTCCCAAGGGAGGAGTGCCTGGCTCACTGCTAATATCTCTGCTGTGGTACCACCAGCCTCAAGCAGAAGCAGATTGAAGTTAAACAAGGAAAGGACGTTGTCCCCACCTCAAACTGTCTTCACGTGCAATCTTTGTCACCACCTCATCAGTTATCCCTGTGAGAAGCAAAATGATTTGTTTTCCTTCCAGGTATGCCAGTGTCACTCTGAGGCTTGCCCGTGGCATTTCCAGCCCAAATGTTAGCATATTAAGGGGACACAATTTTAAAGACTCTATTTATTGGCACGTTATTTGATTTGATGGTAGGAAATGTACTGGAAAATGTACATGAAATGAGAATGAAGTTGTTTTATACTCTCAGATACCATGGGATCACACTGTAAAGTTGACATGATAGCCTCATTACCTTCTTTCTCTCACAAGGGTTATTTTACCAACTGCTAAGAGTTAGTTAATTGGTTACTGTGGTCTACTGCAGATTATTCCTTGATTAGTTCTGCCTCTCTCATTTGAGGAAAGTGAGACCCAATCTGCTGGAGGCCTGTGGCTTCTGCTCTGGGAGGCCTGTGTGGGTATCATTCAGGTAGGAGGAGGTTTCAGAAAATCCTACCAAGCTGCTGTTGCTGTGCAATTAAGTGCACTCTAAAAATACAGTGTATTCTCATGGTTGGTTGTTCAATCACAAAAATCCAAGGAGAAAACCATGGTATTATCTCACATACTGCAGTGTATTTACCAGAGAGGGTTTCCCTGCTCTGAAGGTGAACAGAACTTCATCCTAAGTCTTTCATAGTTGTCTGATGCCAAGCCCAGAAAGCAGAGATGACCAATTTTCACCCGCAGCAGTGGTGGCTTTTGAAAAGCTTCAGCCTTGGAGCTCTTAGCACCAACAGGCACTGTGATGAAGAGGATGGTCTGAAAGCTTGGGTGCTGGGAAAGACCACAAACTTTGTTCTTCCTCTGACCAAGCTGTGTGCAATCTTGTTTTTCAAATTCAGAGTTTGAATCTTGCTGAACAAAAGCTGTGTCCAGTTTTCAAATGGGAGTTTCTTATATATTTTTTTATTTTATTTTATTTTTTAAATAGCTCTTTTCCCCTCTGTCCTGTGATTCTCACAAGCCAGTACCAATCACCCCCATCCCTTGGCCTCTTTTGCACTGAAAACTCAGCAGCTCTGTGTGGGACAGATCCAGCTCTGGCTTAAGCTGCAGGATTCAAATGCTATGGCAACTTCATTTACACCAGGGCTGAATGCAGCTGTAATTGTCTGGAGGTGATGAATAGGGGACACCATGCTGTGGCAATGCAGGTTGTGTTTTGGAAGATGGAGAACTCTTTCAATCTAATAGCTCAAGTGCAGCAGTTTAACCCTGGAGTGCATTCTCCAATTGTTATACCTTGCTTTAGCCACATGATCCAATTGACTTTAATGGTAGTTGAGCAGCTAAAACTTCTGTAAAGCTCAGAAAATGTATGCTCTGATGTCAAAAGAGAACCTCTGATACTGAAAGCAAATTAGGTGTCTGTCCAAACCACTTGAAATATCGGAAAAAAAAATACAAAAGGAAAAATAATTCTGATCTTCTTTTCCCCCCAGGAATCTCTAGAGAAAAATGAAAGAGTAAACCTGGCTTTCATCAGGAAAGCCATTGTAACTGCTCACAAATAAGATTTGTATTAATGAGTTCATCAAAATCCCTACCCTCCACTATATTTAAATACCATATATATTTGGGCAGCTTTTAATTGGACATTTAATCAATGCCTTTTAATGGAAGAGGCTTGCAGTTGTGCAGCATTAACAGATAGAGCAGCCTATCAGATTTTTTCCTACATCTGATGCAACAAGACGCTTCTGAATCAATTTTTTTTCTTTTCCGGGTTTCATGTTTATTCATAAAAATGGGTCATCTGAGACACCAGCTTCTCCTTTGCATAAGTGGCAGGTTTGCAAAAAATATGTTTAACTGTGGCCCTATCATGAGAAGATGCTTTGCAGGAGGAAGGGCACGTCCAGTGCCCATTGAAGTCAATAGAAGAGGCATTACCTGCTGAGGACTTGATGAAAGACCTGGGAAATAGAGAGAGGAGGGGCAGAGATGACAGCAAAAGGCACAGCAGAGGGGACAAAAATAATGGGGTTGAACTCAGCAGGGAAGACAGGCAGGAGGAGCAAAGAAAGCTACGGAGAGCTGGTTTGCATGCCAAGTGCAGAGGAGCAGAGCAGGGGGCTGAGGTTACAGAAAAGAAAGTGATAACTCCAAAGCCTCACAATGAGAGACCTGGATCTTTACAGCAAAGTCTTTGTAAGCCATAATGGAAAACATTGCAACCAAATCTTCTGTGACCCACCAGTTGAGCCAAGTGGCTTCCACAGGCATCAGACTGCCATGGACCAGTTCTGTCACCTGCTTGGAGTTATCAACCTGGCAGCAGAACTCAGAAAACCATGTGGCCCTTCCTGAGAAATCTGGAAGACAAATTATGTTCACTTAAAAATTCTCTTTTCTGGGTGGGGAAGTTAAGAATTCATCCAGTCAAGGCTTCCCATTATTGTAGTTATTATAATTATTATTGTTATTGCCATTATCACTGTAATTTCATGTGTGCAATTTACTGTGCCTTGAAAACATGATCAGACACAATGGTGAATAGGTATAAATACCACCTAGAAAAATAAGATCAGAAATCATCACAGTTTTGCTCAATCCCCCTTGAGTTCTGGCAGCTTGAGGGCTTGACTCTTCACATCTAAAGACTTAAAAAAATTAGTAACTTGCTAATTTCTCCAAAACACATTCCCCCTCATCTGTGTCTGACTTGGAATAGCTTCATCCACAGATGCAGCCACCACTGTGGACTCTTTGAGGAATGCTCTGGCAAACTGCATCCCCTGGAGGATCATTTCTAGGAAGAACTGCTCTGTTCTCTTTGCTCATTTCAAAATGTGTTGTCTCAGAGAGGACCCCTCTGCAGCTCCTTATTGTCCACTGTCAGCCACCCTCACTTGACAGATCAGCATCCACTGGGCTCATCTGTCATGTTGAATGAATGAGATGAGCCATTTCCATTTTTCAGGTGTCAGAGAGGGACACAGAAGGAATTGTGTGTTTTCATGTGTGCCTTGGGTCTCGGAATCTTAGCCAAAAAACCCCTAAACTGGTAATATTCGTGTAAGAAGAACTGCAGAGGGAAATGAATCTTTATAATGGAAGGTAAGTGACAACTTCCCTGGGCATCCAGCAGAATTAAACTTCAGAAAACAGGAGATTTAGCATCATGCCAGAGGGTCCAGAAAGTGAGCAGCACAACTCTGAAAGAGTTGTCCCACTGGCATCACAGCACTTCAGAAAGTACCCTGGTTTCTAGCACAGTCACCAGCTTTTCACTCCCCTGTCCAAAATACCTGTCTATGAACTGCCCTGGACAAAGATCCATGCTGAGGGAGCTGGGTCCCTGCTGAGACACCTCCCATCAGCCTAGGGGAGGAAGGGCCAAGGACCAATTTGCTTCTGCAGAGGATGGACTTGTGGCTTTCCAGTGTCTTGTCTCTTCCAATCACTGAAGTTCAACAAAGCCAAGTGCTGGGTCCTGCCCTTGGGTCACAACAACCCTGTACCATGCCCCAGGCTTGGGGAAGAGTGGCTGGAAACTGCCCAGTGGAAAAGGACCTGGGGGTGCTGGTTGAAAGCAGCTGAATATGAGCTGTCAGGTGGCCAAGAAGCCACCACTGACCTGGCTGGGATCAGCACTGGTGTGGCCAGCAGGACTAGGACAGGGCTTGTCCCCCTGGAATGGGCACTGGAAAGGTCCCACCTTCTTCCCTGCAAGGGAAGAGAGGGCAAAATGCAATTAGGGTGACATTTAATGACAAGGTAGCAGGATAACTCCTGATGCAGCACAAGGAGCCAGGTTCAGCAGAGGGCTGGGAGCCCAGCAGCAGAGCAGCGATTCCCTCTGTGCCCTGAGAGCAGAGTGTGGAGCTGAGGGACCCTGTTCCAACCCTTTTGAACAAAAACCCATGTCATTGACCCCACCTAACAGCCCCCGCTGGAGATTGCCGAGTGCCATCTGCTGGCACTCCAGCTGCCTCTGCTGTGTGCAGCCACAGCCCACTGGGGGTGTTTCTCAGCCATCCAGCAGCTGCAGCTTCCCCTGGGGCTTGCACTTCCATCCTCTGCACCCTCAGGCAGGATCCAACACCTCCGTTAAGGCTGGACAGCCTCTTCACTTTCAGCTCATCATGTTCTGAGCTTTCAAAATGTGGTTGTGCTCACCGTGGGAGAGAAGTGTGCACGGGAGGGTCAGATTCTGCCTCTTGCCTTTTTCAGAAAACAGATTCAGGTGGGTCTGGAATGTCTCCAGAGCAGGAGACTCCACAACCTCCCTGGGCAGCCCCTGCCAGGCTCTGCCACCCTCACTGGGAACAAGTTGTTCCTTCTGTTTCCCCTCAACCTCTTGTGCTCCAACTGACTCCCATTGCCTCTTGTCCTGTCACTGGATGGCACTGAGCAGAGTCTGGCTCCATCCTCCCTACACTCACCTTTAACATCTTGACAGACATCCGTGGTACCAACCCCCCGTCTCCTGGCACCGTGTCTGGGTGCACCCATGGCAGAGCCAGAGCAGGGGGACACAAGGACACATTGGTGCAGGGTGATGGTTTAGCTGTGGGATGAGAGTGGAGTGTGAAATGCCAGCACGGGGCAGTATGGGCTGGATGAAACAGGCAGGTCAGCTACTGAGAGAGCTGGTTTATGGTGGTTGAAAGAGAGCAGAATAAAGCCTTAAGGAACCTATAAAATATTTAATTACTTCGGATCCTCATTTGAGTCAGTGAAGAGTTACGCTTTTAAGTCCATCTGCCCACATTTCCATTAATAAAATAATTCAGAAAGTCATTTGAGAGAGAAAAAAAAAAAGCCAGAGCAAAGCCAAAACCAAAGAACAGCTCAGCAGTGACCCAGTAATTAATTTCTTTCCTCCCACTTCTCCTTAAATAAACCCTAGCTAAAAATCAACACGCATCTGGCTCAGCCCTGGCGTCGTGAGCAAGGGCTGCAGAAGATAAATGGAGATGCTGCTTAGAAGCACCTTTAGAAAATGCCACCCTTCAGGTGCCCACACAAATACCAGAAGCTCCTGAACTGTTGCTTTCCCCCGGATGGTTAGGACCCAGTGACTACATGACTGCTGCTTTTTCTGGAACTGAATGTCATTTGCAGTCAGTGAAATTAAATACATAAATATATAAAAAAAAAATATATATAAAAAAAACAGAAGAATATTAAGATAATTCTGTAGAGGACAATTATAAAAAAATAATATTGGCCCATACTACAATACTTCCTTTAAGTTCCCATACACTTTGACCACAGCATTACTCTGAGTCAGAACAACTTCCAATAGCTGCTTCATATCTGGCCAGACAGAAGCCTTCAGCCCTACCTCCCTACTCACACTCNTTTATTTTGGGGGGTTTTGTTTGTTTGTTTTTTTAAGGTTCTGTGGTTTTTTTAAGGAATTTCATTATTCAGCTGTCAGCCAAGCTGCAAAAAGCAGCATTATTCCTGGTTATTATTATTCCTGGTTATGGTTATTATCAGGCTGTTGATGGATTTCCTAGGAAATCTTATATGCCCACGGGTTTGGAAAAACCTTTGATAGGTTCTCCTTTTGGAGGAATTTACCCCAAATCTGGAAAACATGATGCACTAGAGAGAATATTGATGGAGTCACTGGGAGATGTTGCTTCCCAAACCACTTACTCTATTATCAATGGGTCTTTGCTGTCATGGGAGACAAGGAATTTGGGTTTTTTTTGAGATATTTAAAGAAGTTCATCCATCAGTGGTCCATTGGTGAGGTGGAAAACCTGGGGCAGGCTAACTCCTGCTTGCAGCACAGTTGTCATCTCAATCCACACGCCAAGCCTCAGAAAAGTCACTTTCTGATAAGCTGAGCCATAGGGTAATTAATTTCAAGCACAATTTTAGTATTATAATGAAAATTCCTGCTAGCGGAGACTGGCAACAGAATATTTTAATTAGGCTAAAGTAATCTACCAAACTGCAGCGAAAGAGTTACCTTCCCCATACAATTATCCTGTTGTACACACTTCATAAATGTTGTGAGCTTTTAAACTTCTGCAGTGTCATCCAGGGTCTCTCTCTTCTCTATTTCTTTTTTTTAAGACTACTATTAAGTAGGTTCTGTGTGGCTTAGGTGAAGGGAAAAAAATCATTCTCATGATAAATGTATTTACTTTGGAGTTGTCCTTTAAATCACAAATTTCCAAGTCATCATATATATAAAATAATTAAAAAAAGAAGTGAAATGCTGCACTAAGGTTTATAATCATTGCCCTGCTAACACCACCATTTTTAGGGTCATGCTTTTACCTCAGCTCATCTTGCCAGTGAAAGGATCATTTGAAAGAGTGGAGGGATTTTGTTTAATGTTGGTTATTTCATCTGCCAAAGGCATCATTACAAGAATAAATTTTAGAAGCAGCACATTCTGACCTCTTGTGTAATACCTGAAGCTTTCACATTGCACCTGAACTGTTAAGAATATAGATTAATATTTTCCATATTAACGTAGATTTATATTTTCCATATTAATCTAAATATTTCATCATTATATAATATACATCATTCAAAGTCCTGAAAATGGGAGATGGGCTTTGTTTCAGAAAAGGAAGGCAACTGGCTACCTCTTTGCTTGAAATCCTCTTATGGTTTCAGATCAGCTACATCGGTGCTGATTTATCATTTTTGGTTGGAACTTCCAACAAAAATGAAAGGAGAAATATTTCTGCACAATGTCCACATCCATCCCCATCAGTGACAATAACCCTACAAGATCCAAGTGTACATTAAAAAGGGGGATATTTCGTATCACAATATTTAGGTCTGTAACTTCTAGCACATTTCAAAACGTTCTTTCTGCTGGTGGTGAAAAGGTTTAGTGACTCAAACACCAGGAAAATCAAATATTTTATACAATCTATTCTATTTTGGTCAGAAATGTCAGAAGTTTCAGCTGAGGAAATGAAATGCTGCACATCCCAGCGCTTGGTTCTGCTTGGTGAGGTTTCTCAGATGATAATGCTGAGAGCTCTACACTTTGTCAGATAGAAGGGTGAGCAGAAATATCTGTAATTATATCTCAGCGTGTGCTTTGTACCAGTTGTAGAAAATGCCTGACAAGATTATTTCCCGTCAAAATTATTTATGCTGCAGGGGCAAAGCCAAATGATCCTCGTGAAATTCCTGACCATGGCATGGCTTTTCACCCAGTGAAGTTTTTGTGTGTTTACCAATTCTACCAGTAAATCTGACTGGCAGAACAAGGTGGAAGGCAAAACTTTACCTGGCGACAGAGCAAAATCACCACGACTCATCCAGTTCCAACCCCCTGCCCTGGGGGACACCTCCCACTAGAGCAGGGTGCTCAAAGCCCCATCCAACCTGGGCTTGAGCGATTCCAGTGCTGGAGCATCCCCAGCTTCCCTGGACAACCAGGAAAATGGTGATGTTACCTAGAGGGATAACCCTAAAAACAAGACAAATTCCATCTCCCTTTCTCCGTTAGTCACCAGTTAGCTAATTTTAAGATGGGAAAGTTCTGAGTGTTACAACAGGAGGGAAATGACATACAAATGTGTAATTAGAAGCTGCTTTCCACGCTAAATGATACTCCTGCAAGAATTTAGTGGGACTAATTGGTGCTGTTCTCCTCCTTTTACTAAGGGCTGAGCTGACAGGAGAGGGAAGTTACCCTTTCAGCACGTCAGGCGGGTGGGCGGTGGGATGGGGAAGGGAGAAGCAGGCAGGGAGTGGAGAGGAGGAGGAGCTGTGGAGGTGGAGGACGAAAACGATGGTGAGAGGTGGTCTGAAAGGCTGCCAGGCAGAACTTGGGGGTGAGGCTGGGAATCTGTTTCTCCAGGTTGCTCCCAGGTGAATAGCTGTAGAAATTTTCAGGCTTTCCAGAAGATGTGGCTCTCCCAGAAAGAAAAAAATTGAATTATAAACATTTCCACTTATGCACTTTTATTGATAACTACAGCCAACCAGGCTTTGGTGGGCATCTGTTAATGTGAGCTCAGTAAATAGCTTGTAGAGGGAGAAGAAATATCCATTCATGATGTCTTGCCTGAGGATTTTCAGGGGCTTGCCTGCGTGGTAGCAACAGTGAGAATCGATTATGAAATATCAAAAGAATAAGGCAGTGAAATGAAGCTTTTCCTCAAACATTCCCCAACACCATTTACAGGATGAAAATGTAGAGGTTAAGTACCCAAAACATCAAGGCACCTTAAAACCAGAGGCTAACTTTAAACTTCATTATTAAATATTGAATATCCAGCAGAAGGTTCTTTGCAAGCACGATTTTTATTCCAGACATCTCTTGCTAAATGTACTCAATACATTGTAAATGTTCTATCAGGGAGACTAGAAATACTTGACACGTAATTCAGCACCAAGTCTAACTGCCTGTGCCAAAGCAAAAAGGCATTAATTCTTGTAATGTTCTGCATTACAAGAGTAACAAAAATATTCCTTGCTAAAAGCCACCTTGCTGCCAAATCAGCATTTTGTTTAAAATGATCCTTTAGGGATGTCTTCCCATTCTTCTGTTTGAACCTCATGGATCAGACTTTTCCTTCCCATGAACTGGTTTTTGATCTCCCACCTTCCAGGAATGAATTCTGGCAGAGGATTTACAGGATCCAAGCCCTGTGTTCGATGTAAAGCTGAGGGGTCACCAGGGTCGAGCATCTTCTTCAGTGTCTGACAGCCAAGGAGGTCTCTGTCTCCTCTGCCCTTGATCCTGAGCTGTGTGTTCCTCAATCCACTTCCAGAATCCAGCTCCTGACTCCAGTTCTCTGCTGCTGGGTCCAGTCTGGGTCTTGCCCAGTGCTGCTCCATAGTGTCAGTGGTGATGTAATTGCCATCAGGGGGTGTGTTTGACATCGCTTTTGTCTATATTTGTATTTATTCCATTTTATTATTATTATTTTTTAGTTGTGGGGTTTTTTTGGGTTTGGTTTATTTTCTATAAGTGTCTCTCCTATATTCTCTTCCCCTTTGGAAGACACTTTGCTACAAATACAGCAAGTCAGTTTTGCTTTATGCATGAGCCATGGGTATAAACCACAGCAGGCTCCAGGGTTTCCTCCTGACTGACTCACAGCAGCATGAAATCCACCCAGGAGCATTTACAGGCCCTGACACCCAGTGACATGGACAAGGACATATCTTAACCCCCTTAATCTGCCTTAACCCCAGAGCCAGGGTGGCTGATCCCATGCCCATTCCAGTCATGACTTCACTGGGAAATGCCCACGGGTTCATTCAGAAATCCCAGCTCCCATCAGCCCAGTCCATTCCAGGGACAGCATAGAGTCACAGAATGGTTTTGGCTGGAAAGATCTTCAAGATCACCTCAGTCCAACCCCCTGCCATGGGCAGGGGCACCTCCCACTAGGGCAGGGTGCTCCGAGCCCCATCCAGCCTGGGCTTGAAAATATCCAGCGCTGGAGCATCCCCAGCTTCCCTGGGCACCCTGTGCCAGGGTCTCAGCACCCTCAGAGTGAAGAACTTCTTCTTCATTTCTAATCTAAACCCCCCCTCTTCCAGTTTGCTGCCACGACCCCTTGTCCTGTCACTACAGCAGATCACTTATGAGCACTCAGGCAATTCCCCCTCTCCCACATTTTGGGAATGGGCTATTCCTAGTCTTTGCAAGGGTCTGAGTTTGTCCCTCAGGGCTCTCCAAAGACACTGGCTGCAATGTTCTCTGCTTATACATTTGCCTTCATCTGGTTAGAATAAGTGCTTCCTCGGCCAGCTTCTGTAGGACTTGTATTTATGATGTTAAGGGTCCCTGTGACCCCTCCAGGCAGCCTCCCAAATAATTTTGCTGTGGAGCAGCTCAGTTAGAGTTCAAAATGGTAGCTGTTTTACAACAAATCTTTTATTACCCTTCAGAAGCACTTAAAGCACTCTCTGCTGGTTGCTTTTCCTTTTGACACTCTTCACTGACCCTTCATAAAGCATTTCACTGGATTTTTTTTTTTCCCTTTCCATTCCTTTGCTGTTTCCCAGCAGCATCTGTAGTGAAAATCTCAGCTTTTGGTTATCAGCTAAAAAAAAATAAATACATTTATATGTATATAACATTTCTGGGAGTGCCTAGGGCCAGTGAGAATCTGCAGCTTGAACTCTCCCTTCAGCTCTTTATCACAGCCTTTCATTTTGCTTAAACCCATCAGTGATAGATTTACTTCTCCTAAATCTGAAAGATTTCCTTCCCAGAGGGGCAAGGCGATGGCACCGAGGGTTTGCACGCCACACAATCCTCGCTGACACACTCTGGGTGAGCCCGTGCTGGATGTGCCTTTTTCCCCCCTTCTTTTTCCTCCAGAACGAAGTCATTAGAGGGCTCAGGTGGAAATGTCAATCTCTACCATACTAATAATTCAAGGCATGGAGTGAACATTCATATCTTCTCCAGACATCTGACAGAATAGTTTCGTCTTCCAACTAAAACCAGAGAATTATGCACATTTTCAGCTCCTTTATTTTGCAAATATTATTAACTGGAGGAAGTGTTATCTTTAAGCATTCCCTAAAACTAGGCAATTTACCACAGAGTAACACTTTTGGAAAGTGCAGATGGAAAATGGAACTGGGAAAATGGAAAATCTGACAGGTCCATTAGTTAAGATGGTAAGAACAAACAAATATAACATAATGAGCTTTTCAATGTGTCTGAGGCTGGGTGTACACAGCAGTGTAGCAATTAAAGAGCGGATTTCAAAGCAGCTTGTCCAGGTATATTTGGTATATTATAGCTTGGGCTACCCTGTAATGGAAATGGTATTTCTATGGCTACAGGGTAGGCAAGTCCCAGATGGTTTAGAAACCAAGCCCCTGGTGCAGCAAAATGACATTTCACTTTCCAAGCAATAGGGATGCACTGAAAGGTGATTTGTGCTTCCAACACATCCCTACTTTTCACGTTGGTCTGGAGTCCAACAGATGGTCTAAGAAAACCCAACAAGGTGTCATTTAAAAATTCTCATCTTTGCAAATACATTTGTGGACTGCAAGAAAGCTGGGGAGGGACTTTTTGCAAGGGTTTGTAGTGATCGAACGAGGGGTGGTGGCTTCAGACTGGTAGAGGGGAGATTTTGATTAGAAATTAGGAAGAGACCCTGGCACAGGCTGCCCAGGGAAGCTGGGGATGCTCCATCACTGGATGTGTTCAAGACCAGGTTGGGTGAGACTCTGAGAACCCTTCTCTAGTGGGAGGTGTCCCTGCCTGTGGCAGGAGGGTTGGAACTAGATGATCTTAAAGTTTTCTTCCAACCCAACTCATTCTATGATACTCTATTCTGGTGTTTGGTTTGGTTTTTTTTTTTAATGTTTACTTACTAAATTCCTCAAATAAAAGGAATATATGTATTTGTTTTTTAATGCCCAGTATCTAGTTAAAAAAAAAAAAAAAAAAAAATTGTATAGAAGCAAAAAAAAAAAGAAAATATTTATTTTTTTTTTAATACCCAATATATAATTAAAAAAAAAAAAAAAAAGAAATTGTATAGTAGTAAAAAAAAAAAGAAAGAAAAAAATAAACATCAGGAAAAAGAATTGTGAAGTCTAGTAATTTCTTAATGTCTGACTGGTCTGTTGAACATTATGGATTTATAATAGAAACTACACACTCTAGCATCTAAGAGCAAATATTAAGCTGTTTTTGACTTGAAATACATAAAGCAATATTATTTTTCTGTTCGGTTCTTGCTTTTTAGCTAGTGGTACGTGATAGCATCCACCACAATGAGATGATTTACGACTGAACCTGCAGTTTCTTTTAGATAATCTTATCCTATTTTGCATGTCTATTATCATCTAGAGGAATTACAGAGACACATCTACCGACAAATGTGGATGATTTTTAATCCTGAAAGTGTTTGTGATTGTCTGAGTATCCAGGGGATAAATCATTTTAATGATCTGGAGAAGACATGGTATTAATTCTGAGAAGTTTTATTCTGAAAGGAGAGCTGAGGTTGAAGTTGCTGTTGCTGGGTGAGTGACCTGTCCCAGTTGTGCCTGGGAATTCAGCCCTGGGATGCCAGGAGTGGTGATGTGGAGGTGCTGGCTTGGAACCAGCTCCACCAAACGTGGTCACGTTATCACCTTTGGGTGGCTGAGCTCTGATGCATCTGGTTGCTTCCTTGAGGACTTCTTACTGGGTGGGTTTCTGGCCACTGGGATGGAGCTGAGGCATCAAGGCTCTGCAGGTACCATGTTTTAGTCATGCCTGGACAAGGGACACCACAGAGCCTTCTACTAGGAGATGCAGGAACCCGTGTTTCTCCTGCTGTGTCTGACCTTTGCCTCACTCTCTACTTAGCAAAAAAAATAAAATATAAAAGCAAGCCAGCAATGTCTGTGTTTGCTGAAGCAGTGGAAAGAAACTCTAAAGCAGAGACTGCTCAAAGCTTCGAAGTATAAATCAAACATGTTTCGGCTCATACACCATTTACTGCAAACACATTGCTTGGAATTCAATATTTGCCTTCTGGAACACGAGGTGTTTCACGGGGCCCTTCCGTGGCATGATATTATTCTTGTCCACTGACCGAATGAGGGGAAGGCTGAAGTTTCCCCTGAAAATGCCAAATGATTACTGGAGCAATTGGAAGCGCTTTTCATTTCATGCTCATTGTCAGCAAAGACATCTTTGCCTGTAAATGTGTTTGTTCGGTCAAGAACTGAAAGCAAACAGACAAAAGAGGGACAAGCAGTCAAGGCAATCTCTGGGGGGAGGAAAAAAAACAGCAAGAGGAAAAGAAAAAAAGCTAAATGAATAGCTCTTCACTGAGAAACATTCACTTACAGCAGACCTGAGGCTCGACAATGGCGAAGGCACCGCGAGGGGTAACGCTCAGAGGAGAAAAGAGATGAATCATTTGCAATGCACCTGCTACTCAGAGCTCAGCAGCAGCTCGAGTGTCCACAGCTCCAAAATTACACTGGCCACCAAGGTTCACAATAGCATGGGGAAAGTGAGCTCAAGTGGAGCACTCTGCAATTTACTATCACTTCTGCCGCCAAGGAAAATAGAAATATGTCCATCTCCTTTCCCCTTTTTTCTTTTTTTCTTTTTTTTTTTTTTTTTGGTGGTTTATTATTTTTTTTTCCCCCAGTTTGCCTTATAAGACAAATGGTTTTTAAAAGATTTCTGAAAGCAGAGCACCTAGAAGCACCCAGGAAAATGAATTGTGCAGCAGCACATTTGTAAATTGGAAATGAAAATAAATTGGGTTTCATGGCCAAGTGTAAAGATTGCAGATGTGAATTATACCTCATTGCTTTCTTTTTAAAGCTTGGAGGGAAGGGAATTACAGTGTTCTTTTTACAGCTCAGTGAAAGTAGAGAGGCAAACCAAATGTTTTTAGAAGTTTTTAAGGTTGCCTTTTCTGTTGTGGAATGTGGAGGGTTTCAGGTGTGTGATTTTGGGTGATGAAGAATATAAATCCACACCACGAGTCAGCTGGCTTGTGTTTCCTTGATGTGTGGCTGTGTTGCACCCCGGGCCACTGAACAAAGGAAATCTTGGGGTCTCCAGCTCCAACCCAGCACCACCCAAAGCAGCTCATGGAGCTTCAGGCATCACTGACCCACATGTCTACATGCTGGTGGGTCTAGTCCAGGAGAAGAGCACATTTAATCTTGGTGGTCTCAGGGCTTGAGGAGCACCATTTGGCCCTGTGCAGAGGTGCCAATAAGAAGAGATTTTCAAGGGAGGTGCAAAGAGCTAAATTCAGCTACCAGCCTCGTGTGCCAGCCTGGTCTCTCACAGTCAGAAGGGTTGGTGTTTCTTGGCAAAGCAAATATCACAGAATCATGGAACCATTACTGTTGGAAGAGACTTTTGAGCTCTTCAACACCATGACAACACATGTTGTCCCTCAGATCCTTTAGCTTTTCCTGGATGCTTCTTGTCAACAGCTCCAAAAAAAAATCTGGAGACCACAGCTCTGCTGTTCAACCAGGGTGTGATGAGAGATGTTTGTCAGCCTGTATTAGCTGCAATAGGAACAGAACAAGGTGCAGGGGCCTCACAAGGCACAGACATCAGACCTGGCTCCATCGTATCCACCAACCAGAAGCACTAACTTGCACCAAAGAAGGTGTTCAGGAACTGATTCTGCTCCCCCCAGAGCAGGATGATGAGGGGAGCACCCAGAGAAGTCCTGGTTCTAACAAAAGGCTGTGGTGTGATGGTGTTGACAGCTTGGTTGAGCTGAACATGCTTTCCTTGGGTCTGGAAGGAGCCTGCTTATCTTTGCACAGTGTTGCTAATAAGCTCTGCTTCCTGATATGAGCTGTAGATTTACTAGTCACCTGACCAGTAAATCTGGTTTGCTTAAATTTAATCCTGGCTCAGCCTCAGGAAGGCTTTGGATTATCAGATCCATACTCCATCACAGTGCTGTCAACTCCCACAGCCACGAAGGGATGACTTTTTCCTTCATAATGACACATATGAAAACGTCACAGAAAATATTTCCTTCAGTTTATCCTCTTTAAGGAAAAGTCTGACTGAAAATACTCAGTCTACAACCATCTCTGAAGTAGCAATTCTCACCAGGAATGCTGTTTCTCCTCAGACAGACTCCCCCACTGTTGCTACATGCACCAGCCCTTGTAAAAAGTCCCTCCCCAGTGTTCCTGTAGCCCCCCTTTAGGTGCTGGAAGGTAATTTTAGGTGTATTCAGTGAAGGTGCTTGGAGGCAAAACTGATACATAACTCCTGAAGACACAGCCAAGCCGGGTATCTACAGTCCTTTAAAGAGATTTAAGGAGAATTTAAGGAGAAACCTGTGGCATTGTGTTTTCTGGCGTGCAGACTACAAATGCCCAAATTAGCTTTGGAATTTTAATCATTTTTAAGGATTGAATTATTAAAGGGAGCAGTGAATTAGTTATGTGCTTTGGATGCAAGCCACGCTGCTTGATCACAAGTACCCAGTAACCTCTTGCTACCTGCGTTGTTCTCTGAATAAAGGAACTGGGATGATTAATGTGTTTCGAATCAATTCTGTTGTTAGAGGAAAGTGAGTAGGTCAGGATCTCGTGGTTTATTGGCCAGGCTGTCTCTGGAGCATTTGGTATTAGCACTGCCCAGTGGAGTACCCAGGACTTCATCAGGATGAACAGAAATAACAATCAATGGGAAAATGAGGCTTGGGAAGAAGAAATCTGCAGTGAGGTTCTTGTTCCTCCTCTAAGCCAGGAGGAACAAGAATCCTCTCCCCATCCTCAGCTGGTTTGCATTCACTGGTGCTCCTTGGCAGGGTGCAGAGATGCAGGTAACCATGGTAATTAAGGCTGGCTGCAGTTTTGAGAAGAACGAGGTAAATTTGGGTGGAAATGGTGTTCCTTCACAACCCATATGGAAAAGATGATTCATCTTGAAGGAAATTTTTAAAAATAAGGGATCCCTGGGTAAAAATGACAAGGCAGTAACATGCAGGAAGAAAGATCAGCCGTGAGAGCTCTAACTGCTGCTCTGAATCCAAATCTCTGACTCTCATAGAGTCACAGCTGAGCCAAAAACAAGAAGACCCTGGCAGGTTAAATCCTGCAGTTCTGCTGTCAAGGACTAGCTGATTAGACCACATCAAGCTTTTGATGGAACAGTCAAGAGAAATTTTCCCAATTAGCTCATTCCAGTACTAATCCCACCGGTCTGCCAGCTTGAGCATGATAAAGAGAGGTGGAAACCAAGTCTGTGATTCTGCTTGTTTGAAGTTGCATCTATTTTTATGCATATAGGTATAAATGTAGTTTTTAATGCATTTTCTACATTATTCCTGTCACTTTTTCACACAAGTAAAAGGCCAAGCAACTGATAAAAAAGAAGCATGGAGAAGTGTGAGTGGCACTTGGACACAAATTGGAACCCAGGAGGTTCCACCTGAGCAGGAGACAGAGAAAGTTCTTTGTTGTGAGGGTGTCAGAGGCTGTCCCAGGCTGCCCAGAGAGGTTGTGGAGTCTCCTGCTCTGGAGAGATTCCAACCCCCCGGACACTGCCCTGCTGGGCCCTGCTCTGGGTGATGCTGCTGGATGGAGCAGGGGGTGGCACCAGAGCATCTCCAGAGCTCCCTCCCACTCCCACCACACTGGGATTCTGTGAAGCTCTTCTGATGAAATTAGTCATTGAGAATTCCTGCTTCATGCTTGCAGCTCAGTTCCCTGGATTTTGCTGTTATGGGAGCTTTCTCTAGCTGTGACTATTTCAAGGGGATTTACTGGGAGCCACAGCACTCCTCTTACATCTTCATCACAGTGGAAGTTGCCAGGTCGCACGATGTGAAGAGATTCAGCAATTGAGCCATCCCATCTCATTTACAGCACGTGACTCTGAGCCCTTCCCATGGCCCATGTTGGTGTCAGCAGACTGAGCAATTAAAACCCCTCCTGCTCTCCCTGCCTTCATTATTTATTGCCCTTCAGCCAAGAGAAGCTTGTTGCATGTCATCCCTGCAGTCAGAAACAGGTCTCCCACCATGCCCCATTCCACGCTAGAGCAACCACCCTCCTTCTCCACACTTATGGGCTGATGTAATTGGCATTAACAGAGCGTTAACAAATTGCCAAGGGGCATCCAAACACTCTCCATTAACCAGCACGAGCACTTAAGGGCTCACGTACAAAACGGAATTAAAAGGATTTCAAGTGAAATTGTTTCCTAGCGTGGCAGTCTGATTAAGCAAATCCTCGTGTCAGAAGCCACTTGGCCTCAGGGGATGGGGGGGGGGGTGTGTGGAGAAAGTCGATGCACCGTCCTGGAAATGTCAGCAGAATAGAGATGAGCTGCACCTTGTTGCAGACTCTGCACCAGCTGCTTCTCCGGGAGACCAGCTTTCCCCAGTAGAAAACCAGCTCGCTGCTCCCAGGGGCATTTTGATCAGCTGAACAATCTGAAGGGAGCCAGGGAGGAGCAGTTGCTCTTGTCCCTTGGACCTACACAACCTGCAAAGGGTGCCTTCAGGTTGACAAACAGATCAAAGCTTCTTTGTTGATGAAATTTGCAGGAGGAGCCACACAGTTGGTGGCAAGAAGTATTGTGAGGACAGAGGCAAGATGCTCAGGGTGCATTTTCACCTCATAGCAGGATGCTTCATTACTTTGCTTTTGCTAATGAGGGGGACATTTCAGTGTCCCCCTCATAAAAAAAAAAATTATATTTTTTTCTAATTGCCATCTTTGTCATAGATCATTTTGGTTGGAACAGACCTTTAAGAGCAAGTCCAACCATCAACCCAGTGTCCAGGGCTGGGTTTGGGTTAATTATCACCAGCAGCTGCTGGCCCAAGCAGTTGGAAGGGGCCACAGCTGAGATAAACAACTTAACCAGCCATTGGGAAAGTCCATAGCATAATGAGTCCTGCCCCTATAAGAGGAGGGCTGGAAAGGGGGATGTTTCTTCTCATCTTGTTCCTTTCCAGTGTGTGGGTTCAGCTCCTGGCCAGAGTAGGGTAAGTTCTATCTCAGATGCACGTGAAGCTTTGTGGTTTCTGTCACTTGCTTTGTATATTTTTTTTGGTTAGGACTATTGTTGTTTTCTTCTCGTTTTGCTAAACTCTCCTCTCTCAACTCATGGGGTCTCACTGTTATTTTTTTCTCCCGATTCTCCTTCCCATGGGGTGTGTATGTGGGAGGGGAAAGAGGTGGGTGAGCAGCTGCATGATGTTTTCTTGGTGGCAGAGGTTGAACCATGGTACCTGGAGCTGTTTGGATCCTGGTGTCTAATCTGAGCAGCTGAGCTCCTCAGTCCATATTGTCTCTGGAAGGTGATTCAATCACTTCAGATTTGAGTGTAGGGTTTCTTCATTTCTTGGAGGTGTCCCTCTCCCTGTGCTGGTTGAGGGAGTGACTATCTGCTGTTGGAAGGCCAAACTCTGAAGTTTTGGTTTTCTGTCACTCAAATGAAGTTAGGTGGTTGAATATCGGTTATTGATGACATTTTGCCTGTGTCCCAGGGCAGATTAAAATCTCCTATAACCAGGAAAAAGGCTAATATATTAACTTCTTATGTAGTGTTTATATTCTCTAGATTAATGGTCACCAGCTCTGTGTGACTTCACTAAGGTGCTGATAGCACCAGGCTGAGATGGGAGAGAATAGGAATGTAAAAGGTCAAAAAGGATGGCTTTGGACAGAGGAGAAACCACTTCTGCTCCACTTGTTAGCCAAATGTAGATTAAATGTGGACAGAGAGGAGCAGGAATCAGTTGTCTAATGTCCACCTTGGGCAAAAATCTCATGACCTGAAGTTCTCCTTTGCTAGAAGCATGTTCACTTCCAAATGTTTCCCCAAAACCACTTTTCCTTCTACTTGCTGGCAACATCACTGAAGGCCAGGCCAAGGCAGACTGTGTTTTCATCACTGAAACCACTTTTTCCACTTCATACAAATGTGTATCTCCTTTGATGCTCACAGTTGGTGATGTTCTAACTTTCCTTCTTCTAATTTTATCTATACATTCATACAACATCCTAATTGTTTGCCTTCTGAAAACATGGTTTCATTAATTTAATCTTGTGCTGCAGAAAATTTTATGAGATCTTAAAGAAACTTCATACTGTGCATTAATTTCTTTCCACATAATTGTATTTATATTTCAACAAATAGAGTTGAAGTACATTATTATTCTAAAATGAGTGCTAATGGGTTTCAGCACTTTCATGCAGCTAATCGTGCATTTATTTCACAGCTTTGATGGCTCACAAAGCCTTCCATTTCTTCATTTACATGAAACAACTGTGAAGGATAAATTAAATGGCTGCTTATTTTATCTACAGTTTTTTTTTTCTCCCCCCTGAAAACTGTACACAAACAGTCAACTGTTGGTGTAAAACAACAAAAATTCCTCTGCATGATGCAGCCCCCCCCCAGTTAGGAAGACAATTCCATAAATGAAAAATGCAACTCTTACTCTACCCCATACCTGAAAAAAAAACCCCAAAAAAACACAAAACCCCAAAATATTTCTCTTTGCATTGCACCAGCTCCTAAAACTGATCAAGTTTTGCATTGAATGGTGGACACCAATTTGTTTGCATTTGCTTTCAAGCCCAGTCTCAAAGGACCACAGGAGGAGGGAGGAATTCAGGTACTTGTCCATCCCTGCAAGTCCCTGAAGATCCATCCATTGCTTCCTTGACTTTTCTTTTTTTTTTTTCCTTTTTTCCTCTTTTTTCTGTCATTGTTATTGATGAGATTGAAACAGTTTCTTCTGGATCACCCTTCCTCCTAAATATCCACACAGAGAAATACCCCAAATCTGGCCTAAGGTTTTCTCCAGCCATAGAATCATCTGATTTCTGTTAAACTGGCCAAGCTTTTATCCTGGTAACATCCATTACCTGGGTTGATCTCTCCCTTTCACAACCTTTTTCCAAGGAGCTGAAATATTTTGTATCGGGTGATGATTTATTATTTTTTTTTCCCCTTGAAGAAAAGTGGAGAGAGTGAATTAATCCACAACAGTACAGATGAGGGGAAGAAAAGTTAATTGAAAAATATAATGAAAACACTGAGCTCATTCCACCCTGGGTAGGCAACGGAAACATTGATATTGACAAAGAAAAATTAAAATTTGTTACAGAGTTCAAACACTGCTAATATATGGATGGTGATAATGCACAGAACCCTTGGTAAGAAGCCTTAGGGCATGCACTATGCTTATGCAAATTGTATGGAAAACTACAATATTAAATATTATTGCATTCTTTTTTTAAAAAAAAAAGCAAACTGAGCCTGGTAAACACTTCTGCCCAAGTTCTACTTAAATTTAGGGTTGTTTTGATGCTTTTGGGGGGTAAAAAAAAAAATAAAGGTGCTGGAAGGGGAAGCCTGCAGGGAAGGAGGAGCTTTTTTTCCTTCTACGTCCCACACCATGCACCTTCTGGTGGCCAGCAGGGCTGTGGCAGATGGTGTTTCTCTGCTCACAGCATGATGAACGTGGACCCTCAGGCCACTGTTCCATAGAAGAATCCAGCAGAGATCTTTGGCATGCCATCAAACATTCTAGGGGCCAGATGGGAAGGTGGCACGAGTCACCACGCTTCTCCAGCCATCCTTTGGGGCATAGAATGCCTTGGGTTGGAACGGACCTCCAAAGGTCATCTGGTCCAACTCCTCTGCAGGGAGCAGGGCCATCTGCACCCAGAGCAGGGTGCTCAGAGCCCCCCCAACCTCCCCTGGATGGTGCCAGGGATGGGGCAGCCACCACCTCTCTGGGCAGCCTGGGCCAGGCTATGCCACCCTCAAAGTGAAGAACTTCTTCCAGATATCCCCTCTAAATCTCCCCTTTTCTCATTTAAACCATCACCCCTCACCCTATCGCTGTACACCCATCACTACACCCTTTGTGGTGCCTTGTCTTCCTACTCTGCTCCTCAAAGCTGAGACCTCACACGTCTCCTCGTGCCACTGCAGCAGAATCAGCACTGAGTTAATCAGTTTGGTTAGTCAAATGATCTTATAAAATCTCTGAATTTCTGCTTCAGATTCCCACAGGAGTTTAAGGGAATTATATGCTATTAAAAAGAAAATGCTATATGAATGCCTGATACCTCTAGCATGTTGGGCTTTTTATTGTCTTTTTTTTCTTTTTTTCTTTTTTTTCTTTCTTTTTTTCAAAGCACAGCCTTTGTGGAAGTGTATCATGCACCTCTGTACCCATTAAGGACATCCACTCTGCCACACAGCACATCAGAGATGCCATTCTGCTTGAACAGGTAGTTAGTGTAATGACAGATTGCACTCCATCAAAGGATCTATTGTAAAGAGATATAAGATGAAAGAAAAATCATTTTCTCTGGGCTGCTATTATTTTTTTTTGCCAGGTAGGTGGGTGAAAATTGACGAAATCATCCCAATGTATGGATGAAGTGTTCGTTTTGAAGCCAGACAAGTACCATCCAATTTGAAACAGAACTATCAGCTTTGCATTTCTGACTTTCCTGCCTCATTACGTCCAGCTTAACTGACAGCAAACCTGTAACTGGGAAGTGTTTTCCCTGTTTTAACAGAGAAACATTTTTTAATCTATGTTAAGGGCCAGGGTTGGGCACCAAATGAATGACAGATGCTCTCTATTAACCCCCCCTGCCTTCCCAGCAGGGAATAAGAGAGAGTGACTGATGGGGTGGGAAAGAAACTAAACCAGCTTTGATGAAAATAATAACAATACAATGGAATATAGACAAATATAGACAAACCATGGCGAGCAGGCACTGGGGAAGTCTCAGACTGGATTCAGTGGCAGATGGGAACTGGAGTCAGGAAAAAATGGTTTAATATCAAAGGCAGAGCAGAGTCCTCATCAGATACAAGCCAGTGTAGAAGAGACCTGACCCTGCTCTACATGGGCTGGGGTCCCTCGCTGGGCAGTTTGGGGTCCCCTCTCCTGACAGGTGCCACCTCTGACCGGCTGCACCCCAAGGTGGGGCGCAAGCTGGAGCAGAGCCCTTGGTCTGCACAGGAGCAGGTAGAAGCAGGAGCCTTTCTGCACCCCCAGCCCTTGGCAGGGACTCTGCCCATGGAGAGACTGGCTGGGAAAACCTGTCCTGGGCTTCAGGCAGAGCAGGGGCTGAGCTGGGGAGTGAAATCTCTGAACACAATCAGTTTTATTCTAACTTGACCCAGGACAATCTAGTACTCCACATTACTGTTACTTCATTAAAACCCTTCCTCTTCCTTTATTAATTACTCCCAAATGATATTAGAAATCATTTACAACCCTCTTTTATTCATTAAGGTCATCTCTGTCTGAGTCTTGCACTTTTTGTCACTGTTTCCTCATCTTTTCTTAACCATAATGATGTCCAGCCCTGAACGTTTTGTCTTGACCAGGGGGAATCTCATAGCTGAACAATTTCCAGCTTTTGTTCATGTTTCCCACTTCAGGTCTCCATTATCAGTGAGTCAGGCTGGCTGCTGTTCTAAGCTCTGGGGAATCAGCTCTCTCACAGTTCTGAGTACACACATCACTGCTCAGTGCCACGTTCCCTTTGCACAGAACAAGAGCAGCAAGACCACGGCGATCACTTCCTAAGTAAACACTCGCAAGTCGGTGATAATTGTATTTCAACCCCACCAGCTCTGTTGGATCTCCCCAGCCCAGCACAGAACTGCAATGATTTTTAAAATGCTCATTATGGTCTACATGGAATGCAGCAAATTGTTCCATGCCAAAGACTTCATGTGCCAGCTCTGGTTTTTCTCCGGTGTGTTGTGAGGAGATGCTTTGGAAATTGTCTTCTGCTGTTGCAGAAGATGCTTTAACTTGCATTTTTAGTTATATGGCACTGCTGGGGAATGGTTGGACTGGATGATCTGAAAGGTCTTTTCCAACCAAAACCATCCTATGAGTCTATGTTTCTAACTATGGTGTTCCAATATTTCTCTTTCAATAGGTGCTTGGCTCCTTGCTTACCTACGGCTTTTGCTGCCCTCTTGTAAAGGGCCAGTGTGAATTTCTAAGGCATTTCTCTAAGAATTTCTCACCTTCTGCTTCCTTTGTGTATTTAGCAAGCCTTGCAGGTCAGTGGATTTGTGCTGGGCAGCTTACACCCAGCCCAGTGTGACCCATCACCAAATGCATTTCTTACACTCAAGATGTTTCTTATTTTTCCTTGATGCCTTTCATTCTGGAAACATTTTTTTTTGCACTGTTGTCTCCAGCCCACTGGGGAACATCCTGCTCCTTCTTCACAAGGAGCCCTCAGAGAGGAATATGTTCCCACAGCAGTCTCTGGTGCTTTTCTGAGCTCGTGTGTTCCTGTGAGCAGCAGCCATCAGTTGCTTTTTTCTGCTGCCTGCAGGACCTTTTGTCTAGTTGGTCCTTCATTGTGCTGCCTTCAGCGATCTAACTCAGCCCATAACAGCAATTTGGATCATTCACCTTCCAGCTTGCCCTTGGCATTCTGCTGATTCGGGTGGTCTGCATTTTGCTGTCCTTATTTCTCAATGTCACTGGCCCTTGGTGCCTCCCCCGTGAGGGCAGGAGCCGTAGAAAATGATCTGGGAGAGGTTTGTGACATTTCACAAGGTAATATTTTGTTCCTCGAGGTCTGAAATTGAAGCTCCCAAGCAGTTTGGTTCACAGGCAAGTGTCCCTTGGCTCTTTAGGCAAGAATCACAATGTCTGATATAAACCACAAGGGAGAGGAGTTGCTTTCCATCCAGTAGGACTGAAACCAAAACCAAACCACATTTGAAGTCTCCAGGTTTCCTCTGTGACCATCTCTGATGTGAGCTGTTTGCTGTTGCTGTTCAGATGACCTCTGCTCTGCTGGGCTTGACGTTGGCCTGTCCTTCCTCTTCACTAAAGGCTAGCCAACAAACCCACAGCTCAAGTTCAAACGTGGCAGCACAACCACACACCTGGAACAAAGCTCTTGAGAATGAAAGCTGCTTTCCCAAAATCAATGACAAGAGACACAGAGGAACAGTCAGTTCAGTCACCTCAAAGGCTTGAGGTCAGCAGCCTGGTCCTGAGAGCAAAACCTGGAAGTGGTCCATCACTGTGGAGCTGCTGCCTGGCCTGAAGTGTGCTGTGCAGGGCTCCTCACCCAGAGCTGTCTCAGCATCACTTCTAACTTGTGGCAATATCTGTTATGAAATACCTCTCATTAGCTTCATGAAGTTCCTGTTGGGATAGACACCAGATGAAATATTTGGTCCAACCACAGTCAAAACAAACTTGTTAAGAGCAGCTTATGAAGGGAAGGTAAAACATCCATTGAAAAGTTCATAGACTCATGGAATGTTTGGGTTGGAAGGGACTTCTAAAGGTCATCTAGTCCAGCTCCCTTGCACTGAGCAGGGGAATCTGCAACTCGAGCAGGGTGCTCAAAGTCCCACTCAGCCTAGTCTTGAGCAATTCTAGGGATGGAGCATCTACAAGTTCCCTGGGGAAGCTGTTCCAGTGTCTCACCATCCTCACAGTAAGGATGTAAACCTACACAGAGAACCTCCAGAGATGATATTTTTGCTCCCTCAAGACAGGGCTTGAACTCCTGTTACATGAGGCAGGAAAAGAAAGTGGTTCCATGTCTCCTTTTCCCAGACCCTTATTAAATAAGAGAAGAGGTTACAACAGTTTTCTCCTTTCTCCTATTGTTTGGTCTCCATGTGGACCCTGCTTCCCAGCACATCTTTCTGTTTAGCCTGGCATTTATCAGCTTGAATTAAGGGAATGTTAGGGGGAAAAGAAAGGGGGAAAGGCTAAAAGACATATTTAGAGGTTCCTTTCCATTTCTCAGCTGCTTTTGGCATTTGTGAGGAGAGGAGAAGCCGGGGGTTTGGTCTGTTGAATTTGAATGATGTCTTCTTTACTGACCAGAGACAGAATTCTCTGTGGCATGAAAGCAAATACTTTATATAAGCAATTCATGGGCAGAGACCAAGCACAGACCATTGGCTGAATGCAAGCTGAAAACTCAGAACTCACCAGTGAATCACTACCAGGCAAATAGTCAAAATTCAGCACTTTGTTGTTGTTGTTCTGGGTTTGTATTTATTTTTTTTTCCCCTTTGCAAATGTTTTTGCCCAGCTCTATTTGAGAACCGGATCTGTCAGCGATTCCCCGGGGGGATTTCTGTTTCTTTGGATTTGCAACGGGGAAACATCAACATGTGGAGAAAACTTCAATATACTGCTTATTATACACAAGCCCTGAGAGTAATGAGCAAGCAGTTCCTGCAACGCTGGGCTGCTGTTGGGGCAAACTACCTATAAACTGGCAAGCAATTTGTTGGACTGTCAAAAGACAAAGATGTCAAGCTGATCAAAGCTCCTCTGTTAAGCTTATAAATATCCCCTCTTCTAAGCCATCAGAAAAAGACTGGGAATGGACGTGGAGTGCCACAAAAAGACCCCTGCTCTCTAAACCAGGCTGCCTCACTCTAAAAAAAAAAATCAAATAATTAAAAAAATTCAACATACTTGCAAATGTTCTGCTTCTTGTGCAGAGATAACAGAGCCAAGCCAAGGGAGACTAAAAATAAACCACCACCGAGGGCCAGCACGACGCAGCATCATCTCAGAGCCGTGCACCAAACTATTTAGTCAGATAAATATGCTTAATTAGTTGTGCCAGAGTCGGGGAGAAAGCAATAGCTTTGTTGCTCCCTTAGTTTCTGAAAGGCTGTTATTGAGGCTGTATTTTATTTAGCAGGAATTTTCTGTTGTATGTGCATTTCGGGTCCGATTCTCCAGAGGCAGGAGTCGATGCTCTAATTACAGTGTAACTTACGAGAATATCACCAGCTCGGTGTCTTTTACACCATTTCTAGCTATGCTGAAATGCAGAAATACTTCAGGATAAACCATTTCTAAAGCAGCTTCTGGTTTTACTTATGTTGGCTTGGAAGCCAAGATGAGTTTGGAGAGCTCTTGGCATACAACCATTGGCATCAGGTCCAGTCCAAGCTGGTGGACGCTGGAATGGGTTGCCCAGGGAGGTGGTGGCTGCCCCATCCCTGGAGACACTGGGTCAAGACTTAAACTGCCTGATGAGATGGAATGCAGAAAGAATCAAAGCACAACAGCTGCCATGACTGGTCAACATTGATCTTTGCAGATATGCAAGGTATTTACAGACCTTCTCTTGTCCAGAGGAGGGATGATGCCAAAGGAGCAGTGGGTTTTCCTCTCATTAAGGGGTTTCTGGTAGAGTATTGCCAAGACTGATAGGGCAAGAGAGGTGGCAATGCTACACTCATTGCAGCCAGCCAGCATGTAGTTCACTCCCATCATGTCCAGGGGAGTCCCTCAGTGTTCTTGAGCTCCTTTTCTGTCCTCTTCACCTCCAGTTGGTCAATGCTAGCTCAGGACAACCCTTACTGTGCTTTGTGCACATCAGCTTTAGCATAATGCTGAATCTGGTTCCAGACTGGCACTGGGCTCTGGGCAAGCAAAGCAACTTGAAGATCCATCAGGTATGAAGTTTTCTGAGCTTCAGTGCCTGAAACGAGTGTGCCTGTTCTTCTTTCTTCCCTTTAATTCCACTAAGTGACTATCCACATGGAGCAATCACATCAAGCAAGCAGGACAATCCAGTTTGCTTTGAATTTAGCCTGGGCAGGCAGTTATCCAGACTACATCAGTCACAGTAATGACAGCAAAGGAGATTAAAAAAGAAAGCATGAGGAGGAGGATGACACTGCAGGAGATGATAATTGAGGAACTATGACAGTGTTCATTGAGTTTGGCAATTTCAGGCTAAAAGGCTTCTGTCCTAGCAGATATTTTTATTTCCCATTTAACCCTTCACATCTCAACTCCCTCCCCAGTCCCACATCAACCACTGGGAGATCTGAACTACCCCAGCAGACTTCTACACAACAAGCTATTGCCTGCCCCTGGTCATCCCAGGTGAGCAATTGCTGGTGACCCAAGCAGAGAAAATCCACCCTTCTCCAAAATGCCTAGTCCCATGTACACTTCTCCTAAGAGGATGGCCTCAGGTGGACCAGTCAAGCACCACCAATGGAGTATAAAATCCCTGGTGTAGCCAGGCAGTTGCATGGGGAGGATGTTTCCTACTTGGTCTGAGCTCTTCTGAGGCCTCTCTCTGAGAGATGGGTGTGAATGCCCCCTCCTGAAAGTGCTCAAGGTTGGCCTGATCTTTGCTGCTTCTGCTATTTTTCCTTATTTCTTTCTCACTTGCAGCTGATGCCTGATAACATCCTGATCAAATTAATTCCTGTAATGTTTGTCTGTAGTAATAGGGATTTTCTTTCCTCTTCCATACCTAGGGAGTCTGCTGGAGTTAGTTCCCTCTGCCTTTTAAGTATGATCTTCCTTTTCTATTTTTCTTTTATATTGCTAAACTGCTCTGTATCTGGGCATCTTCAAGAGATGAGCATTTCAGGTTGCACCGATGAACTCCAAAATGCATCTGGGGTAGGATCTGTTAGATGCAGTGATTAACAATTCTAATATATTCTGGAACAGGCAGTTCAGCACACCCACCACGCAGCTATATCCAACATACACATCAACAAGTCAGCTGGAGGGGTTGGCATTTACATCAAATCACTCAAGTCTGTGCCTCTTGATTTCTCTGCTGCTCTTCCCGTGCTGCAGAAAGCGCCGAGATTGCAAGGTGACAGGGAGCTCAGGTGATCTGGGCTGGGCACTGACTTTAATTATTAAGTGAACTGAAGAAATAATAGAAATGAAAGGTGATGTTTGCCTTCGTGAGTGCAGAAGAGCCCTAATTAGGTGGGTTAAGCATTGTGCCAGCCTGTGGAGGAAAGGAGCACTCCTCTGTTATTCCTGTACGTGCAACCTGTGTCTTCATCCCAGCTTTTATTGGGTTGTTATTAGGTTGAGCTACTCACACAGTGAAGTTTCAGGATTAGTCCATCAGCCAGCTGTTGGATTTATACAGAGAAGTCTCAGGAGCTGCTGATTTGAGTGGAAGAGGGTGATGTCTCCAGAAAGAAGTGTTGCAAATGAAGGAAATCAGTCGAATGCAAGCACAGCATCCTCCACCACAGAAGGAAGTCTCAGTGATTTCTGTGCACTGATGATCCCTGATGAAAAATCTCAGCTCCCAGATAAGCCTTAAAAAATAAATCTGCACAGAGGAATTGTTTAGGGCCTGATCCAGCAGTGCCAGAAATCAGTGGCAAGCACCCTCCTGTACTCGTGGTCTGCAGACCAGGCACTCTGTGCCAGATTTTCAATCTGAGACACAGCTCAGTAACTTTATAACTCAGGAGATGGTGACTTTTAAGTTTGGAGTAACTTGATTTCCCAGGGGACTCTTCTAGCCTTACATTGTTATCATCCTTTCCATTCACAGACAATGGACCTTCCAAACAAGCCTCCTGACCTAGGAGTTGTTCTGATTTGAGCCATCTTAAGAGATAATTGTTAAATTGAGCAGCAGTTGACTTATTATATTCAGGGTTGGCTCCCTACATCAATTATTATAAAGATCACTATCTCCAAATTCTGCTTCCATAGCGACCTCTTTAATGTGATTCATCTGCAGGAAAAAAAAAGCCCCAACAAGCATCAGCAAATGGAATCTGGCAAGAAATGAATAAAATAAGCTTAAAATAATGTCATCGTGCCTATACTAAATTTCATTTGACTGCAGCTGTGCACCCGAGAACTCTACTGTTTGTAGCTAGAAGAGAAAAGAATTGATGACATCAGCAATTTACCTCATTATGTCACTGGAGGATGATAAATAATGTTTTCCCCGAGTCCTTCTAACTTCACCAGAAGTGGTTTTAAAGTTTTTGTGCAGTGTGTTTGTACTGAAGCTATTCCACTTTTGAAACCCCAGCGAGCTGAGGCAGTGGGAGAGAATTTGTTGGATGGTTCCAGATGCTTCTCAGTTTTCATATCACTGAGATTGTCTCCTTGCTTCCCACAAGGACAGAACTCATGTTGCATTTGAAGCCTTCGTGCTGAGCCTGCTCATCCTCATCCTCCTCCTCGAGGTGGAGATTTCTGTAGGAGCTTCAAGGAGAAGAAGCTCCCACTGCACCCTGGGGGGTTTTGTCACTGGTCTGGGTGACAGCAGCACCAGGACAAGGTCTGTTTGTTTCTCCCCACCTTGCCAAAACTGAAATTAGTTGTCTGCTTGATTTTTGTTTGCATTTGGCTAGACATGGGGCTGTGCTCTGTTGTTGGTTTTCCTTTAGAGCTCCAGACACTCCTGACTTTGCTGCAGGACACAGGCTCATGCTCTGCTCCAGTCTCTGAGTTACAGCCACTGCAGGACAGACTGACTGACTCTAGCTGGACCTCAAGGGATTCATGGTAAGGATCATTGCTGTGGAACCANATAAAATATAAAAATATATTTAAAAAAAATAAAAACCAAGCTGAGGGGGAAAAAAAAGAGGTTGGATAAAAAGAGTCCCCTGCTGAGGGTGCTCCATCTCTTCATGCACTGCTGCTGTTACCCTCACCCAAATTGTGTCAAGCTGCAGCAGATTGCGTTGCAAATGGAATGTAGATTTGATATCTAACCCCACAGTGAACTTTCAACCCTCAGACTTCCCTGGAAATTGCCTAGAAACTTCAATCCATCCCTGAAATTCCTCACAGCTAAATGCTACATGACCAATGCACGGAACCTTACAAATGTGTTTGACTGAATCATCATCTCAAAATACCAGGATTTGTTCATTTAAATTACCAGTTTCAAATTCTCAGATTGTCACGTTGATGGTTTTTTGGTTTGGTTTTTTTCTTGTTTTTTTTTTTTTTTTTCCCCAAGTTCTCAGCTTTGGAAAGTCTTTGATTGGCTGAGAAAGTAATACAGTAAAAGTAATATTAGCCTGGTTCCTTTCTTTTCCTTTCTCCTCCAAAGCTCTGGGTGGAGGGATGAGTTGGGCTGAAAAAAAAAAGTGCAAGTTTTAGAGAAGGGTGAATATTTTAGGAGTTTCTTTCTTTTTCTAGGCTGGCCCACATCTCCTGCTTGACACAGGAGACACAAACAAACTGGAATTGGAACTGGATGATCTTGAAGGTCCCTTCCAACCCAAACCATTGTATGATTCATCTCATCTCCATCACATGCCAGTTCTCCTCTTTCTTTGCTGCACTCCAGCCTTTCAGGGTGGGAAAGGAGGATGCTTTTTCCCTGCAGCATTCAGGGTGAGCTCCCTCAAAGGTCTTGCTCTAGAGTTTGCTAATTCCAGCACTATCCCCCATGCTTTGAACTGGAATAATTTAAGAATCAGCAGTTTCCTAAAACCATGTTTGGGGTTTTTATTTTCCCAGACAGATGCCTTACGTTTCTTTACAGTCTGCAGATCATAATTCACTGAATTTCTAACAGTGGCCTTGGTTTCTGAGAATTAATTTCTAAATATTCTTGAAGGTTCTCGTTAGATACATCCCGTGAGGTGCCCTTTTACCTGAACCACATCAGAGCAGGAGGGCAGAGAGGAAAACACACCAGAGGCTGTAACACTGCTGCAGGATAACACACTAATATAACTATTTCAGCCTTTAAACGTGGGGCTTTTTTTTTTCTTCTTTTGCTTTATTTTTTTCCTCTCAGATCAGCCTAAACAATTTGGTATTTCTTAAAACATGAAACAACCTGGATTTTTAACAACTCTGGTACAAAGAGCTTTACGTTTCCTTTTTCAAGGGAAACTAAAGAGTGGAAGCAGCAGCTCTGCATTCCTCAGACACTTTCATTTCTGTTAAAAGGAACTGGCAGCTTGTTTTCCTTAGCAAGCTGCAGACCTTTTTTATCGAGCTTGCACACTAGCAGTGAAAGCCTGGGAGAAAAATCTCAGCCCGTGGATGAAAGTGGCTTTCAATTTTTGATGAAAATGCAAAGGGGAGCATCCAAACAGAGAGTAACACTCTCCAGGAGGGAGAAGAGAAGCATTCCTGTAAGAAAATGATGAAAAGGGAATGTTTTCTGCCACAAAACAAAACAAAAACCAACTCTGTTTACTAGTGAAAAGCAAGAAATGCGGCGCTGGAGAAGATTCACTGCTGCTCCCAAAATTGGCAGTGTTGATGTCCTAAGTGAAAAATGACCAGTTAGCTCAGAAATCCCATCTGCGTGGTTTAGTTTCCATCATTAAGGAGACATTAATAAACACACGTACAGCCCCCTGTATATGGTTATAAATACATACAGCTCTATAATTTATGTGGAGAAAATGAGCTCTGTGCTTTTCCTATTAACTCGGAATATATTCACCTTCATTATTGTTTTGTTACTGGTTTGCAAACTACACATTTCTCACTTCCAGAACTTCATTTATGGCAGAGTTAAATTTCTTTAGACTACAATTCTTGTTACAAGTCAGGCTATTTTTCAGTAAAATTGAACCCTTTCATTAAAGGGACAAAAAAATGCCTTTTCACCCATTGATTGCTGGTTTAAGACCTGACTGGTGCCAGTATGGAAGGACCTCCCTCAACTACAATGCTTTTCCTTGACTAGTACAAACTCTTTTCTAATCCAGAGAAAATGAATTTTCTTAATTATTACAGAAGCATGGCATATAAATCTGAACAAAAACTTTAAAAAAAATGACCAGCTTTAAATAAAGGAGAAAAAAAAGGATTTTCCTAAAAGATCTCTTTGATTCAAGGCCTTGGAGCCCCATCAAGAGGAGACTGGTGCAGGACTGTGGCTGTGCAAGAAGTCACAGCTTTGTGATGGGAAAAATGAAAGGGATTGCTGGGTTGAAAGTGTCCCATCTAAGAGCTGAAAATATTTGAAGCAAGAAAATATTCTAAGAAGAATGTGCTACCATCTTAACAAAGACAGTCCTTCAAAATGATCTAGTCCAGCTTGGGTTTAATAGCTTTAAAGAATCACTAAGAGAACTTGCCCCAACCTTGTAAGATGCCAGCCCAGGTTTTGGTTATTCTTGCTACTTGCTGAAAAAAATACCTGAAAATGGGTTCCTGTGTTCAGACTCTGTAGACATATTCATTGGTAGGACCTCCATTTCTGTTGGCTTCAAAAGTGACCAAAATAGAGACCAGGTCCCAGAGGACAGTGAGGCAGAGGGTTTCCAGACACAGACCCAGAGTCTTTTCTATCAGCTTTGAATTTAATTTATGCTCCTGTGATTTCCCTGCCCTCTTGGAGGCAAGGAGCACAGGCAAAATAGTGAGCACCCCAGGACCTCTGCAGGACTAGGAACTGCTGACAGCATCCTCAGGAAGAGCTGGGCCAGCACTGGAGTGACTGAGCAATGGCCAACAGCTGCCAAAAGATCTTAAAAGCCTTGGACACATCCTTGTCTAATTCAACGTGTATCAAGAGAAGTCATCATTTGTAAATGAAAATCAGTCACCCCCCTGGTAAATCAATTCATTTTAAATCTCATCAGAAGCACCTCTGGCACTGAGAACTGCCTCTGTGTGTAACTTGAAATTACCAAGCTGTTATCTTTTGACAGCAAGCATCATCAGATGGGTCACTAAGGCATCTTCTGCTCCCTTCCCCGTGCTCTGTTCCAATTCCAGCTTTGGACCATGATGGGTTGAAAATGTCTGGAGACAGCCAAGGTGCCAGCAAGGAGTTATTATGCAGGAAAGTGCAACTAAAGGGCAAAAATCAGTGTATCACAGGGCTACAAACCTGCTATGAGCAATAGCACACCCAGAAATCAAGATGGATGGGAGGGAGAAGCCCCGAATTGTCTTCAGCTATAGCTCCTTAGCTCTTTGGACTGGAGAAGGTTGGGTTTGGGTTGATTATCACCTGCAGCTGCTGGCCCAAGCAATGAGGTGGGAGGAGCCAGAGGTGAGATAAACAACTGAGCCAGCCAATGGGAGAGCCCAGACCCTAATGAGCCTGCCCCTATATAAGGGGAGGGCTGGGCTGAGGGCTCCTGTTTACAACTTGCTGCAGGGTGGAGCTTGAGTGTGTCTGGGGCAAGGTAAGTTGGTGTCTCAGGCACTGCCAGAGCCTTCCTGACTTGTGTTTCTCGTGTCGTCTATCATTTCTGCTGGGGTTTTCTTTGTGTTGTTTGGTTAAACTGTCTTTATCTCACCCCCTGGGGTGTAATATTTTTTTCTTCTTCCTGATTCCTCTTCCCTAGGAGGTTGGGGTGAGTGGTGGGGAAGGGTTGGGTGAGCAGCTGTGTTGATTTTGGCTGCCAGCAGAGGTTGAACCCCACCAGCAGGGCATTGGTGGAGTCCTGGCCCCTGGGGGTGTTTAAAAGATGTGTAGAAGTGGTGCTGAGGGATGTGGTTTAGTGGTGGACTTGGCAGTGCTGGGTTAATGGTTGAATGAGATTATCTTAAAGATCTGTATGAACCAAAATGATTCTGTGATTGTCTTCCCCTGGCTGACGTTAACTAGACACCTACAGTCTTCAACACCCCACGTGGGATACCCAATACTTTCTTTTTACCTGGAGGAAAGGGGACTGTGCCCTGCTGTGGCTAACAAAGGTCCTGGGTGTATCAGCCACCAGGGCTCAGCAAACCTTAGTGAATGCCTGACAGCCCCACTGAGCCTGCACACTGCTGGAGCACAAATTCTTGTGTCTGATGCCTCTTCTCTTTGCCCTGAGACCAGCCATGCTGCTTTCTGTTTGCAGAGTGACCTCTGGGTAAAAACTCCCCATGCAGCAGCTGAGCTCTGATCACTGTCCACAGGCATCCCACCAGCCTGCAGCAAATACAAGATAAAGGGGGCAGCTGAACCCTCCTCACCAGCTCCCAGCAGAATTACTGCAGGTGAGGCTGCACATACTGTCCCCTCACAGGGAACTAAGGCAGCTCTTAGCTTGGCAACAGCACTTTCACTGAGGGATTTGGATGTGTGTTTTGAGGCTGTTTTGGTGCGTTGTGCTATTTATGCTGCTAAATCTGGGTGTGGTTTTGGTTTCTGTACCTGAGACAGTTGAAATTATAAAACCCCAGAAGTGTGGGTGCTTGGCAATAGCAGAGGCAGTGTCTCAGCAGCATTTTGAGCTCAGTATCTCTCAAGATCACAGAGGCAAAAACCAACTTTTCCAGGCTCTGCTGTCACATTGTCAACAGCATTTGTATGCTTATCCAATTTAAAAAATCTGCATCTGAGTCTTTATGGGGAGAGTGTCTTTTTCCATTGCCAAGCCTTTCATGCCCAAGTTGTTTATGTTTAATCTTCAGGCTGACCTTCCAGTCTCCCATGGTCTCACATTAACTTTCCAAAGGTCGTCTCAGCAGAATGCAGAGTCAGTGCATCTCTCAGTGGCAGTGTCTCTTTAATTTAGCTTTTTTATTATTGAATTCCAGGCCCTGATTATATGTGGTGGTTCTGCATGAGATCAGCAACACACACAGGTGGAAAATCATCCTCACAGGGCAGCTGAGGGTTCTCCACAGACACTATAACAGGAGTGACAGCTGCAGATGGATTTTCACTTGCCCGTGAGGAGAAGGGATGTGCAGAGGGGGTCAATATAGCTGACTGGGCTCTGTTAAACCAGCTGCATCACCCCAGTGGCCATCTGGGCTTTTCAGTGACCAGAGAGGGACCTCCAGGGCATGGCCTGCACCTTAGGTGAGAACAGATCTCTTTCCACTTGCTACAGTCCATTTGAAGACTGATATTTGCACGTTTAAATTGCAGTAGTATGATGTTTGCTGCTGGGGCTTGGGGTTTTCCCACCTCACCCATCCTCTGTCTTACTTTACACACCTTTTGTGGAGCAACTGGAAAGTCTGAGGTGAAGCAGCTCCTCTGGACTGAGATTGGAGCAGAGTACCCTGGCCACTCAAAGAGAACAAACCACTTTTCCTCCCCCCAATCTTCTGTAAGGAAAAGACAGAAAATCCTTTTTTTTTATCTGAATAGATCCTTTCCTGACTCTGCAACTGGATTTGTCATCTCCCATCTGCATCAGCTGCCAACATAAATGTGCTGTGGGTGACAAAACAAATGTAGATAGATGTAGATGTTCAGGACCCTTCCTCCAGAAGGCTTGGTCAGAGTCTCTCATGCAGAATAAGAAATACTGCAGCTCAGTCTTGCATGTGCTGGGGTCAACTCGAGCCAGCTCTGATCTTCACAGTGCCTGCCTGTTTTGTCTGGGAATTCCCAGCTGACTGAGTGCACTGTGGGCTACACCATTCCATTTTATCCTATCCCATATACAAGCAGCTGAACTGCAATGGCTGTGTCAGCTTAGCTTACCCTCTAAACCACACAAACAGTTCACAAGTGGTCCCAATTCAGCACCAGGTGGTTGTGGCATCCATCACCCACTGTGTAATAAAGGAGCAGCTATTCAGTTCTGGGCTGTATTAGGAGCTGAAGTCCCTCTAAAAGGGATCACTCAACCCTTATGTATTATGGCCCTCATACTACCAGTGTCTGCAAATGGAAATGAGCATCCTCAGCACAAGGATGTGAACCTTTTGGAACAGGGACACAAAAATAAGAGGGCTGGAACCCTACTGGTGGGAATCTGGGCTGAGAGAGCTGGGAGTGTTCAGCCTGGAGAAAAGGCTCTGGGGAGACCTTCTGGTGGATTTTCAGGATTGCAAGGGGTCTGTCAGAAAGATGGGGACAGAGTTTTGAGCAGGGCCTGTTGACAGGACAAGAGGGGATGGTTTTAAGCTAGAAGAGGGAAGGTTCAGACTAGATGGAAGAAATAGTTGGTGCTGAGGGTGGGGAGAGCCTGGCCCAGGCTGCCCAGAGAGGTGGTGGCTGCCCCAGCCCTGGCACCATCCCAGGGGAGGTTGGGGGGGCTCTGAGCACCCTGCTCTGGTGCAGGGGTTTGCACTGGATGGCCTTGAAAGGTCCCTTCCAACCCAAACCAGTCTGTGATTCTATAATTTATAAGGCATGTGATGGAAACAAATTGTTGGGAGTGATGAGCTAGTTTCTCTGGCCCCTGATATGAATGCAAGAAGTAAAGAATGAAGATCTTTATCATTTTGTGTGCTCAGGATACTCTTTAGAAGTCCATGCAACTAAATTGCCCTCACTCAGCCTGCATCATGCAGATGCCATCAGGCCACAGCAGCTAGAGATGCATCTGTCTGTTCTTCAAAATACAGTGGCAGCTCAATTCCAGCAGCAGCATAAATCTGGTGTGAATCCAGAGCACGCTTGCACTGCTGTAGCTGGTGGGTATTCAGGTGTGCCTCTTACTTCAGCTGCTCTCACATCAGGATAAATATTTCATTTCCAAGTCTGGTCCAACACTCGTTAAGTCATCAGAGAAGAGGAAACAGAAAATATCTCAAAACAAAATGAAATCCAGCGTCCAAAAAAGAAGATATTTTGAGGCTTTCATTTTGCTGTACAAGGTATTTTACAGCACTTTTCAGTATTACACGCAGGTTTTTTTACCATCTGTGATATAGTGAGACTTTGAGGCTGTTTCCATAAACTGAGCATGGGAAAGCAGCATTAATCTCGTGTTCCTCTTCTCTTCAGAGAAAGTGGAAGGTCATTTGTGTCTCCACAATTCTGGCAGAGCAGAACTGCAAAGAGAAGCCAATTCTAATAACACTTTACAGAGGTAATAGAAGTGGGAGAAAATGGGAAGAAGAGAAAGTAGAGAACAGCAAAGGGAATTATTTATGTAGCCTTATCTGGTGAGATTTGGCAATCGGAGGAATTTTCCACTCTTTTATTAAGCACCTTTTAATTAAAACAGCTGCAATAAACCTTACACTGATCATCAACGTGACACTGGCCATTATATCACCATGGCCCAAATTAAATGCTCTAAAAGGTTATGCTCTGATTTTGATTATTTTTTTTTTGATGCAGAAGGGTTGGCCCCTATACAAAGACACATGCTGCTTATACATCTTCCATGGATTCTGGCCCTTCTGTATGAATTTAAGTCATTGGAATTGTTCTGGGTATTTGCTGACCTTAAAAAGGGATTTTGATGCAAATTCTGACCTACTCTTTAGCATGTGAAGGAGTCCACAGTTGGTCAAATGCTAGAGCAGCCAGGCTATATCTAGGGTGATTTCATCTAAATGGCTTGGCTACCAAATGTGATAATCCATGGAAACAGAGTTTCTGATCTAAAGACCTTTGGCAGGTTTTGAGTTGGTATTAACAGGTTTTGGACTTGGTCCCTGTGGCCTCCAGTGTTTCTACAGAGCTGCAGGAAAGGCAAATGGAAAAGGTTCAAGATTTGTTCCAGCTAACAAGTACTAAAAATGTAGAGATGGAATAAAGCAGAGTTGGCCTGGTAGAGGTGGAGCTGAGGATAATCACTTGTTCTCCATGTGTATCCCCTCCCCAGGCTCTCATCTTTCTGCTGCCCTGCTGAAAAAGACCTGGGGCTATTGGTTGACAGCTGGCTGGGTTGAGTTTTTTTTGAGCCAACATGTGCCCTGTGTCAGCACTGGTGTGGGCAGCAGGACTAGGGCAGGGATTGTTTCCCTGAGCTGGATGCTGGTGAGGCCACAGCTCCCATCCTGGGGTCAGTTTTGGGCCCCTCACTCCCAGCAGGACACTGAGGGGCTGGAGCGTGGCCAGAGAAGGGCAATGGAGCTGGGGAAGGGTCTGGAGAACAAGCCTGGTGAGCACCTGAGGTTCTTCAGCCTAGAGGCAAAGAGGTTCAGGAGAGACCTTCTGATTCTGAAAGAAGGTTGGGGTCAGGTGGAGGTTGGTCTCTTCTCCCAAGGAATAATTGGCAGGATAAGAAGGAAACAGCCTCCCAGAGAAGGTTGATGTTGGAGCTGAGGAACAATTTCTTCCCCTGCAGGGCTGTCCCAGGCTGCCCAGGGCAGGGGTGGAGTCCCTGTGAGCCCTGGAGGGGTTTCCAAGCCCTGGAGCTGTGGTGCTGAGGGCCATGGGGCAGTGGTGCCCTGTTTTGTTTGGTTTTTTTTCTGTTGACTTCACTCTTCCAAGCCAGAGGCTCATGTTGACCTTCTCACTGCAATCCATTTCCATAAGGAGCACTCTTTAAGTGCACACACGAGGGGGAAAATTAAGTGATGCTTCTGCTAAGATGTTTATATTTAGACACCCCAGAGGCACAAAGCTGGTTGCTGATTCTCTCTGTGGACAAACAGATCTACCCCCATCGCCCCATGGGTGACTAAACCCACTGTCCTGTGAGCCAGGGCTGCTTCTGCCTCATCAGTGGGGTAATTGCCCTGATACTTTTGATTTGCTTTCCCAAAAGGGAGGGTTTTAAGAAGGGAAGGCAGGTGGTGTTCCCTGCAACTCCTCCATTTGCGATGAAATCTGTGGCTTTAGCCAGCGTGGGCAGAGCTGCCCCTGATGAAAAATGTGCCCAAGAGCAGGAAAGCAAAGGGATTCTAGGATTGCTCTTTCAACTTAAAAGCAAAAAAAATAATTAATGGAGAGTTTCTTCAGGAAAATATTTTCCTTGAAGAGCCCAAGAGCTGGTGGAGTGCTGATTATACCTCCCCAGCTCTGCTTTCTGTAGCTCAAAGCTGAGAGGTATCATCACATCATAAATTGCCATCACCCCTTTTCTTCTATTGCTCCTGTTTATGAGCACATGAGGGGTCAGCCTTGCCTCAGAGTGAAGGAAAAAAATGCCCCAGACAGAACACAAAACATGTTTTGGAGATTTTTTTGATACAAGCTGAAAATCCTGTGGGCTAAAATTAATGGAGAATTTGAAATTTCTCATGCCAGATGAAGTTTGAAAACAAGTCTGCACCGTGGAAGAGAGATTTTGTTTGACAAACTAAATGAAATGTTTTTAATCTTCTGCTTTATTATCGTTTTTGTGTTGATTGTTTGATAAAAACATCGGAATGTGCTCTCAATCAGAAGGAAGCATTAGTCTGGATGCAGATAAACCAGATAATTAAATATATCATTTGGAAAGATTTTTGAAGTGAGATTTTTAATCTAATAATTTCAGTTTTCAATCAATCCAGTACACTCAAACTGCTGAACAGGAGAATAAATAAACAGGAGAATCCTTTGTTTTCTTCATTCTGCCAACTGAATAGCAGCACATCTTGCAGTTTTGGTTCAATGTTTCCCTATTTTAGGTAAATATTTGTGGTGGTGAGTGCATCCTGTGTACACAAATCAGAATTACTTCCAGTGGCGACGGGCACCTGATCGTGATTCATGTGCCATATGTTTTGAGGAAACATAAAGACAGGAAAAAAAGCACTGAAACACATTTTTTCTTTAATTATTCTTTCTAGTTGGGGCTGGGACACCCTTGTGATTTCTAGTGATGTGGTGTGAAAAGTGCAACTGTGATTTACAGATGACCACGGAGGGAGAAAAATTCTTGCTTCACCCACACATACAATTGCAACTTCATATTTTCTTTTCCATCCTTATGGAATTCCAGATTTCCCCAATGGTGCATTAAAATTCCCCTCATCATAGCTGAAAAGCAGCACCCTGATTTCAAATGTCTGATTTCTTTGTTGTTGGTTTTTTTCCTGCTATTTGGTACCTGGATCAGCAGCTCTTGCACACTTGTAGTCTCAAGGGATTGGGGCTTTTTCTTCTCTCTAACTGGGTCTTCACTTGAAATTCTGAACTAATCAAAACCACAGCCCTAAGAAGTTAATGTGTTTAGTTGTATGAGTATTTTCAGTTCTAATTTTTCTTGCTTTCTGTATGCCTTGAAAGAATAATGATGATCTGACGAAAATTGAGATTGCATCCATCTCCCTTTAGGAAAGTAAAATTCCTTTTTTATAAGAGGACATAAAAGGAATTTAAAAAAAGAAATCCACTCTCCTAAAAAAAAAAAGTGGCTAAGTCAGTTTGATAAAACAAGAGGCTTTGGAAAGCAGCCACCTCAGTGTCCATTCTCACAAGCAAGTCTCTTGTCCTTTTTACTGTGTTAAAAATAAAATAAGTTAATAATATTTTTTTTTAAAATTAGGAAGTTGGAGGAACAAAAAAGTCCTTGTAAAGAGAAACCCTGTTTTACAACCCCTGTGATTGTCCTCCCTAAACTTCTTCACTACAGCATAACACACTTTGATGATAAAGAAGCTCAACTTAAGAGTTAAATGTTTCCCAGCGATCTCAAAGATCTCCATGTTAATTTTTTTTTAGTAATTAAAAAAGAGAGGGGTGGGGATTCCCTTTGCTTTTTGGTGTTGCCATAACAAAACCACATTATCCCTGGAAAGCTGATGGCTAGTTTCTGTGAGCACTGCTCATGCAGTGTGCCCTGGTGTCTGTTGGGTCCACTCCATCACCCTCTTACCCACCCAGCTTATTGCTCATCACAGACTGGTTTGGGGTGGAAGGAACCACTGGAGACCACAGCATCCACCCCTGCACTAAAACAGGGTCACCCAGAGCAGGTGGCAAGGCCAGGGAAATAGTCCAGTGAAGCCTGAGGATGATTTATCAGAAATCAATTCTGTGGTCTAGGAGTAATTCATCATTATATGTCATACATCAGTTCCTGTTGGTTATTGAATTAAAATGAAGCTAATAATGGTCTTAAGCAAGACTGAACAAACAAGATCATTAAGCAGTTGAAGAGACCATCAGAAGCTCATTTTGCATTGTTAAAATTATTGAATTAGGATTATTAAAACTGCTGGCAAAATCCAATCCCTTTACTGGGAGAGATGGTCAGCAGGCTCCCATCACTTGCTCAGAAACCACTTTTGAGGTGAAATAGCAATGGGTTCTCTCTAATTCTTCATCAATCTCTTTTGTATTTATTAACTCAGTACTGAGGGTTGGAATTAAATGATCTTTAAGGTCCCTTCCAACCCAAACCAGCCTGAGACACTGGGAAACTCCCTGTGCTTGGCTACCTGGATGTGTTGTGCAGTGAAGATGAAAGAGATGCTCTTTTGGAAATTGTTTGTTTGGTTGTTTAGCAAAAGCAAATGAGGTTGGTTTTTTAAATTTAATATTATAGTGGAGCAGTGATCATATAACACACATATAGTTTTCTGCCTAATTGTGCTGCGTATCCAGAGCTTTGAAGTTAGTCCATATAAATTCCTCTGAGATTTAACAAATGCTGCTTTGATTTCCACCCGAGGCAAAACAAACAATTTTATTCTCCAGCGTGGATACACTCTGAGTTGTGTTTCATGCTAGGAAAGCCTCAGAAACCAACAAAAATCATATCTAGCTGCTCTCCATGGTGCAGAAAAATAAAATAATAAAAACAAACAAAAAAAAAGAAAAGAGAAACAATCTGTAATTCAATATTTGTTGGCAATTAGCTGGCACGTTTATCTGCAGCAACACGAGCAACGTGCACAACCAGAGCACAGAGCTGCTTGGTCAGGAGGCCTGAAGAAAAGGATGTTGAAGAAGGTGGGAATAAATTGAGGCTATAAAAAGAGCAGCAAAAGTGTTAAACTAAGTAGGACTAGAGCAAAGTTAACTTGGCAAAGGAAGTGGAGCCAGAAAACTCTTCTTAAAAGTAAAGCCCCTGGTGCTGGAAAGCTGGAAGGAAAACTCCTGAGCACAGCTGGAGAATAATGGGATTGTATTTTCTTGTTTTAAATGAAGCTTCTGTTTTTAAATCACTGTAAATACCTCGTCTGTAATTCTCTGAGAAATTCTCCTGCAATACAGCTGCCTTCTGCTTTTCCTG
>VYZU01083880.1:0-83653 GCA_013401355.1 Ceyx cyanopectus | reverse complement strand
TCCAGAGCTCCCTCCAACCCCTGTGTTGCCAGAGAGTGGAAAACAGAGTACGAAGGGCTCGCAGAGCAGGGACTCGAACGAGACCATTTTAAAGTCAGGCAACACCCCTAAGTTAAACCCAACAGCTGTGAGTTGGCTTCTAGACACTGAAAATAGCTGAGTTTTAAAAGATACGTTTGGTTTTCTAGAGCTGACAAGGCTTGTTTTGTAGTTTTAAGCTCTTTGGGGGCTGAAGCTGTATCTGCCAAATCTGTGCGTGTATCAGAGTATTTCTCTGTGTCTCTACCCATAGCTAATCTCTAATGTGAACTTGTGCCTGCTTGGAAAAAAAAAAACCACCAAACCAAAAACCTTAGCTTGATAGATTCTCATCTCCACAAACCAAGGCAGTTAAAGGAGCTATTTAAAGCTGGAACTGCTCAGGAAATTATTTGTTTTCCTATGAAAAAAATTAGAGGAAAATGAACAACCAAAAAAATTCCTTTTCCTCAATATCTTCCTCCTTTTTGTTTTACAATGAAAAAGTTACTTTTCTTAACCTGTTTTTATTGGGTGCTGGCAGACACTGAACCATTGGAAAACTGTTGCAAAAGAAAATTATCCAGCCAGCTCCACTGAGAGCATCAATGCTGCAAAGATTTGAGTACTTGCTGATTTTAATACAACCCACAAAGGTAAATGAGCCTCTTTGCAGATCTAGGTCTGAAATGCTGAACTTAAAAAAACCCTGTAAGTAACAGATCTGAAGCACTTAAAAAGCCTTGCTTTGGTAATGGAGTGCACCTATTATAACTGCTCCATAAGCTGCTTTATATAGAGAAGGATGCAGCTGTGGGATGAGTGGCAGATGCTACACACAGCAGCTGTGCACCACGGGAGCCAAAATAGATGTCACTCCAGGCAGTGTTTGCTGCTCCTTCATTCACCCCAAGAAATGCAGGCCCATCTTCCTACTTATTTCTGTTTCTTCACTTGAAGAATAAGTCATTTAGGACAATTTAAGACCATTACCTTAGGCTGTAGAATAGTCCCAGTTACTCCTTGTGGGGTGGAAGGCTTTTAAAGATGAAGGGCTTTAAGGTAAAACAAATGAACACACCCAAAGAGAAAAATTCAAGCCAATGAGTTTCATGGCAGCCTTGCAAGCCAGCAAGGTTCCTCCAGACTTATGCAAGAGAAAGTCCAAGTGCTTGCTCCAAGATAATGCACTGACATCAAACTCTTCCAAGTGAGCTCTGCCCTTCCCTGGCCACTTGGCTGGATGGGTTAGACTCAATAGACAGGCAAAGGTGGGAAAAGGAAAAGCTGAGCTACACTCAGGAGTAATGTTGGTGACCACCAGGACTCCAGATTTATCAGCAGAAAGTTCCTCACCACTTCCCTGTCACTCAACTCCAGCTCCTGCTCTACAGGAGCCAGCAGGAAGGGACCATGCAACAGGAGCAGAGCCTCCAGCTCCTGGTGACTCTTTCCACTCTGTTCCTTCAGACTTGCAAGGTTTTTGCTCTCTGTGGCTATAAGATCATATAAGGCTTTACCAAGGAGGCAAAATAATAGGGGGGCCTCAGAAACTTGGTAATCAAAGGCAGCTGCATGCAAGACATTGCACTCCAGCTCTAAGAATAACCATTAATTGTTTGCATGGGTCAAAAAAAAATTAGCTCCCATGAAAAAGGAGTATCAACTGAAGCCTAATGAGGGGCTGGTTAAACATAGCAGAGAAATAACAGTAAGGCAGAAGAATTCAGGACCCCAGTTCTCAGTGTCTGGAGTAACCAAAACTGAGACAATGAAGCCTGATCCTCTGAAGCTCGATTGCTTCTGTTTATTAGTTCAATTCATGGGTCACCTTCATGTTATTTAAAGGTGTCTGGAAAAGCCTCAAGTGTTATTCAAGTTGAAAGGGCACAAGGACCACTGAGGTAAATCAGAGTCTTTCCCTGGGAGGACTCTGGAACAGGTTAGCAAGAAGAAATTATGGAAAAGGGATTTTTCTCACCAATATTGTGCATAGTGAATGGTCCAGAACCATCCCTCTAGGAACACAGAGAGCAGTGCTTTGAACAAACTGCCTTCAGCTCACAGATGTGTTTTCCCCCTTTATAATACACCCAGGCTGAAGGGACTTCTGCCCAACCTGGGACCCTCAATCTAACCAGAGGGATCTAAGCAAAGAAAAACCATCTGGAGCTGACCCACTGCCTCAGCTCATGCCTCTGCCCAGCCTGGCATTGGGTTTAGCCCACGGTGATAAACTTGGTTGCAAAACTATCAAGACAACCTTGAAGCTTCCAGCCCACCAAGCACTCAAGTACAGAAGGAGCACCAGCCACATTCCCAGATTATTTCCCAAATGTTTGGCATTTCACCCTGCAGGCTGGAACAGCAGAAAAATGACCTTTCTTGGTGCTGCTCTTCTGCTCCTGGGACTTGGCAAAGAGATGCTCAGTGGTGCTGGAGGAGCTCTGGTGTTCCACTGGGCAACACAAAATGCTTGGAAGAAATACAACAAATGCAGGGCCAAGGAAAAAGAATTCTGGTGTTGAAGATCAACCCAAACCTTTGTAAAATGCATATCAACAAGAGTATTGTTTATTATTGCCAACTGCAGCCCTGCTGATACTTTGGAGCTGAAAACTGGGTCTCATTCATATTTCATCTGTGTTGTTCTGCATCACAAACCTCCATCTTTCTGCCTACTGGTCCAGGGAGGAAACTTAACTCTCGTGGTGCACAATTAATCCATTGTATTTAGGATCCTCTATTTATCTTGGATCACTTGGAAAAAAAAAACAACCTATCTCAATACCTTGCACTCATATTTTTCTGTTTATTGAAATTTTCCAGTGTAGTGCATAAATACACTTGAAGTATAGACTTGATTTTAGCTGATGCCTGCATCTACTAATCCAGATATTTTATTTGCTGTGTGCTTTCAGTCACCTGATGCAGTCACTGTTTCTGTTTCAGTGACTGAAAATATATAAATAGAAGGGTCTTTCCAAAACTCCTATGATTTTATTCTTTCTCTGAGGTCACATTAATACCCATAGTGGCAAGTATTTCCTTTCTGGGCACTGTCTTCTAAGAATTCTTTCACTGAAAAGTCTGAAAAGCAAAAAGGGACCCAATTCCTTGCTAATCAAATTAAAGACCTTTGTATGAACATTAGTTTTTTGTCCTGAGGAACCGTATTTAAAATTACTTTTAAAATCTGCATTTAGGCTTCAAAATGAAGCACTGCCAATTAAAGAATCAGGTATCTCACTACAGCTCTCTTGTGCTTATGGCTCATGCTGAGCTCTTTAATTCCAGCATCTTTCAGCCCATTTTTAAGTATCTTATTCCTACCCACTGAGCAGTGCTGAAAGAGTGGGTGGCTATTCACTATTTTGCTCCCTCTCACCATGTCTCCACGTCTTCTTCTGCAACCAAGGCAGGATTAATATTTCAACATAATACCTGAGTGCTTGCCCAGCATCAGCCAACTACTACTCACCCTGCAGAATGGGAGAGTGGTGCAGTTCCCATCTTCCAGGCAGGGAGCAGAGGCACAGAATGAGGTCAAAAGTGCCCATTAATTTTCAGAGCCCAATTCGCTATGCCACAGACCTGATTATTCATGGTCCTTAGCACTATAGATGACTTTATTCATTCAACATACTGCTCTGGCTGAATGGAGTGGCTGCTGGTGGTCCCTTCTCTGTATCAGCTTTGTGGGATTGTAAGTCAAGGACACACAGAGGGTGAGCAGCCACCAAACAGTCCTCCCCCTCAAGAAACATCCCCTTGGCCCCACCAAGGACCACAGAAGCCCCGTTTGCCCAGGCAGTGGCACAGCATCTGCATTTTGGGGCCCATCCAGTTTGTCATTCAACACACAATTCCCAGTTGCAGCACCAGCAGAGAAAGGAATCTCCCAGACAATAACCACATTACCCAGAGAAGGGGAATTGTTCCTAGAGATCTCTCCCATTCACAAAGCAATGCAGTGGGCCAAGGGCTGAACAGCTCGTGGAGATCCCATTAAAGGTCTCTACCCCCTTGCAGATGTACTGGGCAGTTGTAGCAAGGGCAGCTTTGTGCTGGTATCTCATTCACAGTCTGCAGAGGTGATACAAGGAAAATTTTGGGGTTGGCCCTTTGGATTTGCAGTAAATTGTGCTCAGTGGTCCTGAGGGGATGGGTTTGTGTGTAGTTTATGAGACTGGTAAGAGAGAGACTATTCTCAGACCATTAAGGAACTCAAACCTGGGCTTGTACCAGTGCCCACTGAGCAAAAGCCACATGTGAGATCATAGATATTTTAGCTGAGTCTTAAAAAATTCCAGGGATGAATATTTCCCTCCTTTCTCCCTCCACTAGCAGCCTCTGTCAGTGTTGCAATCCCCTCCCAGGACAAAAGTTGTCCCTAATGTCCAGTGTGAACATCCCCCACTGCAGCCACTGCCCCTTATTTTATCACCTGCCACTACTAAGAGGAGTTTGATGCCACCATCTTCATAGCTGCCCTTTGAAGAGTTGTATTAAATCTCCTCTCCCCATCCTCTTCTGCATCCTGAAAGAAGCCAGGACTTTCTACACCTTCTCTGGGGCACACGTTGTCAGCTAAGAAAGGAAGGCCCTGCTTCTTGCAGGGTTAAGCCAAGCACCTGTACAAGCATCCCAAAGCTCCCATCTGAGCTGAGAGCTGGAGTTCCCCTTCCATGGAGGCAGCTGGGGGGGTTACTGACCTCTCTGATACGGGCTGGGGACACAGCCAGAGTCGGCATGGACTGAGGAAAACTCACATCAGCGTTTTCTTTGAAAGTGGGAAAGGCAAACACAGCTTCTGATGTGTGACTTCAGTGCACTTCTGTGCTGTAAGCTCTTCCAGGCTCCACCACGCAGGCAGAGGGGGGGTTCCCAAGACCACAGGCAGGGCAGAGACACCATCCTCACCGCCACTTTAAAACCAGAAAGGACCAAAGAAGCTGCTTTCTCCAGGTACCGTTAGATCCTGGGAGAGAAAACAAAAGGGATCCAGGCAGGGTGGGAGTTTAGCCCAGGTACAAGAAGAGAAAAGGCTGAGCTGGCTGTGGCAGTTAACCTCTGACAGACAGTCTGTAATATACCTGACACAGAAAACAAACCAGGTGGTGCCACCGCTCAGCAAACACAGCCTCGCAGCAGGGGGGACTGGGAGGGGAGGAGGGGGAGAGAGGGAAAACATGAGCGGGGAAAAACCGAGAGGGCAGGAGTCGTTAACCCCTGATAGCAAGGATAAAGTCTTTTCCTCCCCATCTCATTTGTTAGACCAAGTCAACTCCAGAACGGGCTACAACCATTCCACACGGAAATCCAGCCAGTTCCTCCCCTTTGCCATGCCAGTCCAGCCAGCTGCCCCCGTGGAAGCTCCTGGAGATGAGGGCAGACTCTGCCAGGAGCTCCCCTAGCACCCTGCTCAGCACTGCTACTCACCCAGGGGACACTGTGGTCCTGTCCCTCCAGTCACAGATGCCAGTGGGTAGAGGCCTGGGGGAGGGCAAGGCTTTCAGCAAACTCTGCAGCACGGGCAGAGTGTGGATTTTGCTCAGAGAAGAGCAGAACCACTTTTTGCATCCCTGATTTCATCAACCAGCATCGTTTTGAGTGGTGCCCAGGGACAGGACACGGGGCAAGGGGCACAAACTGGAACCCAGAAGGTTCTGTCTGATCAGGAGGAGAAAGTTCTTTGTTGTGAGGGTGTCAGAGGCTGTCCCAGGCTGCCCAGAGAGGTTGTGGAGTCTCCTTCTCTGGAGTGATTCCAACCCCCCTGGACACTGCCCTGCTGGGCCCTGCTCTGGGTGCCCCTGCTGGCTGGAGCAGGGGGGTGGCACCAGAGCATCTCCAGAGCTCCCTTCCCACCCCCACCATGCTGGCATTCTGGGCTCAGGGCTCCAGCACAGTCCTCTCAGGCATCAGATCATAGGAGATACGACAAAGAAAAAAAAATGGAGCTGTGATCCTCCTCAACAACCCTGAGGAATAAATCTCATTTATAACCCACAGTGAAATCAGGGCACCATGTTGAGAGAAGGGAATTATGTTGAACAGTTTGCATCTGCTGCTGCTTTGGAGCTTCTCTCTGGGCTTCCAGCTCAAGGAGGTTCAATTTAAGGACACAAAAAGTCCCAACCCTGTCCCATTTTCAAAAGTTGGCCAAATCATCAAGTGCCCAAGCAATGATTTGGGCAATGTAGGAAACAGATCTGTCCTCAAAATCTTCTGACCTGAATTTCCATTAAAAATCTCATGATTCAAATGAAACAAAAAGGGCATAAACCTGCTATTTATAACCCATCTGTCTATGGATAAACAATATTGTGGGGATTTTTTGGTGTGAGAACGTGGTCACATCAGGAAAGTTGGACAGCCCTCCTCGAGCTGAGGCATTACAGGGCACCTTGTATACCTTGGCATTGTGTGGCTTTCCAGGACATCATCTTCACAGCTCACAAATCAGCCTTTATGGACGTCCTTCCATCATAAATCCACTGCAAAGCAAACACAGGAATTCCAAGTCACACGTAGCCAGGTAAACTGCCCGAGAAGAGCAGCAGTGAGCAGAGCATTTCTGACATGCACCAACCATCAAGCATTTGTGGTGGTTTACGATGGCAACGTTTCTTTGAAGGCCTGATCCAGTCCTCTTTGAAGTCAGAGGGAGTCTTTCCATTGACATCAGAGGGTGTGGGATTTGTCTCACGGCAACTTATACCAATGAGAACAATATTTTGCTCTGAAGTCATCACTTTCTGCCATGGATGTTTTGAAAACAGCTCGTCACCTGACAATACACCCCGAAGGTACTGACAGGCCCTGTGTTTTCATGATTTAAAAATGAGACTTGGTAACAGGCTCAGCTGTTTAGGGAAGGTAATATTTTTCTTAAGCACGCCTACTATAAAGTAAATTAGCAAAATCTTCTTCGAGCTGTAACTAAAACATAAGGGCACAGCTGCCCTGGAGGGAGTACAAGGGCTCCCAATGTAAACTCCACTGATATCATCACCATCAGAAGGTCATAAAATTGATTGATTATAAATACAGTCCTCATTTGTTTACAGCTCGCATTTTTGGGCCGCGGGTAATTAGCACATTAGCAATCTCTCAAAGTGAGCTCTTACAGGTGCCCCTCCGAGAGAGCCAAAGTGGAAAACGGCACCGGAGGAGCCTCATTTTCCTTTAAACAACCGCAGGATGGATGCGTTAGGATGGAGGGGAGAAATGTCAGTTATGTAAGTGTTTAGCTACTTGCTCACACCTACCCGGGAGCCAAGGGCGTAAGAGGGCATTAAAATGACCTGTTAATTTCCTTCCCCGGGAAGGTAGCACCCAAAAAATGAGAGACATGTCAGCAATGTGAGGGCGATATCCTCTCGGTGAAGCCTGGGGCTGCTGCTGCTGCTGAGCAAAAAAGTCTTTTAAGATACTTTTCCCTCCTCGCAAGCCAACAAAGGAAGATAAAGATCACCCTATTTGTGGTAACTGGTACTTAGTTCCTTTTAGTTACACTTAAAATAAACTCTCTTTTGGTTCTCCAAAGGTTTCAGCCTTCAGACACAGCACTACTGAGCTGTAAGGCAGCCACCTTCCTCCCAGCCCCTCTTGGCTCCAAGTTCACGACTACTCTGAGCACGCAGGACATTAAACTTTAAAGTCACGTTTTATTTGTACAGCTGGATGCATCAGGTTTATGCTTATTGTCTAATTAGCCAGCTAAACCACTTTTGAAAGGGTTTTAATGCTTTACCCCCAGTGAGAGCTCTGTAGTGAGTGTGTGTTGAAATGCTAATGGAGACAAAGAATTCCTTTTTGTAGGAATTTGCAGTATTTTGGATACATCTCTGGGGCCAGATCTTTAGCTGCTATGGCTTTGGCTATTCCCAAGTACAGATGTTGAAGGGCTCCTGAAATTTAACAGGATACTAGAGAAGCTGTTCCTTAAAGTTCTTGTTTGAAGATGCTTTAAAACTCTAAGGCTAATTTCCAGATTTTTGTTTGCTAGAAATGTCTCCTATAGTTGGAAGGAGAGAACAGCTACAGGATTCACCAACTCACTAACTATTAAAATATGCAATATATGCCCTGGCATTTACACAACTGGACACATAAATTCTTTCACACTCATTTCCCTCGCTGCAGGAGTCATTCAGAAATCTTTACCGACTTTTTTTTGATCCATGGAACAGGAATGGCAAGTGAGCAAGAAGTTGCTGGTGCATCCCAAGAAGTGCCTCTAAACACTACAGCAACACTGGGAGTAAATAATGCTAATAACCCTTAATTATGTGCCTTGTTTAATTCCTGTTCCCAAGTGCTATGAATATAACATGCTAAATGATAGCAAATTAGCTTTAAAAATGTAAATAGAGAGTTGATTAGTGCTGAGGGATGTTTTTTGCCACTCTGGTAGGAGGGGAACTGCTCCATTAAGATTCCTCTCCAGCCCAACTGAATCCACAGGTCACCCATTCACTTTTTAGACCCTCCACACACCCCGAGACCCATTTTCAATATCAGGCTTTCAATTTGAGCAACGTTTTGGTTGCTTTACTCCTCGGGTTTGTTTGCTTTATGGTTGGACTCGAGGATCTTCAAAGGTCTTTTCCAACCTTAATGATTCTATGCTTTGGATGACTGAACCTTCCTTATACAGTTGCTTGACTTACACCCATCAGTTTACACAGCAGCCAACCCCTGAGCTTGGCTCATTTCAGATGGGCTTGGAGTTCAGGGAGGTACAATTTCCCCATGGTGTTTATCCAAAGACAAACTTGACAACTTCAAAAGCAACAAGGACTTTACAGATAAAACACAACGCTGGAGAATTGACTGTTTTCAGGGAGGGGACTTTGGTGGTGACATCTCTTTACACAACTGGCTCATGATGACCAAACCATGGAAGAGAAAATCCAGCAAATTATTGGATTGCTAACATTTGAAATGGCTAAGATTTTACAAGCCAGTTGCACTGCTAAGCCCATAAATACAACTTCAGTGGGAAATCTGGTGATGACCCAGCAACACGAGCACCTCAGTTTTTCTAGCTGCAAGTGATGCTCTTCACTGATACAAAGAAGAGCAGGAATTGCCACAAGGAAGGGATTTTGTTCCTAAAGTTGTCCATTCCCCACAGCTGCATCACTTGTGCTAACATATCCCTCCTCACAAGTTTTGCATCACATTTGGTCTTCACAAGCACTAAGTGAACTAGGAGATAAGAGATAAAAAAACCCTTATCTTTGGAGGAAAAAAACCCCAGATGCTACCTGTGATTTCTCCCAGAAATCTCTGGATATTCTGAAATGTTTTGCTACTGTTGTCCATCATTTTTTTTTCACACTGATGTCTTGCTGCATTTTGGAGGCTGGATGATCACTTCATGTAAATTGTCACTCAGCACTGGAGAGCTGAGTTGGTTTCTAGCCATTAAGGATCTAGCTCCTGACAGCTCCACTTTGGCAAAGGACGGGCTGAACTGTATTTTGCAAACAAGCAATCCAGTGAACTTCATTCTTTTTCTCTGTTCATGAACCAACATTGGTTTGGTAAGAGATATTTGTTATTCAAGTACTTGTTGGACAGCTTGGATCAACAATGGCTCATTCCAGGAACAGTTCATTTCAATTTCTTGCTGCTCATGGGGTGAGAACTGTCACCTAAATCAGATGGAGCTGATTCTAATCTTTGAGGGGATGAGTAAGCCTTTTAAAAATAGGAGAACAAAGGCTGATGAAGAACAAATATTCTTGTTCACATGTAAATACGACCAACCAACTCCCAAACCAGCATGCAAATAGAAAATTGTCCAGGCACACACTGACAGAGTTACAAGGACTTAGCAGGCTCAGTCTGGTGGGTCAGTATCTGAATGGCAAGATCAGCTGGAGTAAAAAGTATCCAGTGTTGAAAGGATTGTTATAGTCACTCAAATTAAACTTCTATCCCAATGGCCATGGGATTTCAGCCTCTAATTCCTGCACTGATGACACTAAACTGTGGCTGAATTACAGTATTCCTCCCTGCAAGGCTACTGAGGTTTTCAGTGATGAAGCATTCAGGGCACTCCTAAGTAAAACTCAGCAACATTTAATTACTCAGTGTTGTTATTTGCTTATATTTTATGATTCAGAAATGTTCCTCCTCGGGTTCCCACAGTTCATGTTCCTTCTGTAGCTGCTAGATTAAAAACCACCACTGATACCTTCTTGTGATGGGCAGACTGCACTCAAAGACACTGCTCTTCCTTGATTTCAACACTTCCAGATGTTCTCACAGGACCCACCAGCACCTTTCTCTAACCTTTGGATAGTTGAGGTGAGCTTCAGAACAAATATCCTCCCCAAATCCCTAAGGGAGCAGCAGGATGAAACCAGTGTCCCTACACTGTGTGCAGGGTCTTCTTACACCATGTAGGCAGAGGCAGAAAACCAAGGGATCTTACAGAGCTCTGCCACTTTAACTGCCTAATTAAAATGGCACTTCAGGTCCTGAGACCTCACTTCCCACTCTGTTACTGCCTCTCTGCTTACACCACTCTCAGGACAGTCTCTTTGGCTCGAGGAGCTGAAGGGCCTGCCAAGCCAAACTGATTCCAGTACATTTTATGAACATGTTCATACTGCTTTGTTACATTACCAGGCAGATGTGAGGCCTTTCCCACTGGAATTCTGACAGCGTGGGGTTGGTGTGTTGGGGCATCTGGTCTCCTGGAGCCTTGTGGTGCTCCTCAGAAGCCTGATGTTGTTGCAAGGCAGAGCTCTCTGTGCCATGGCTGCAACTCTCACCTCTCCGTGAGCCAAACGAAGGAACAAGGGATAATATGAAAAGAAGAAACCAAAAGTGAGCTGGAATTAATTTGGCTGAAATAAATATTTTTGTAAAATCAGCTGTACAAGCTAAACTGTTACTACATCACCCAGGAATGAAGAGATACTTCTCCAAGTTGCAGATCTATTGTGTGTTTTCTGAACCAACAGTGGCATTGCCTCCTCATCTCACTTTGTCTTGGAAAGTAAAGGGTAACATAAAGAACTTCTATATTCCTAACAGCTCCTAAGCACTAGATTAATGCAGAAGTGGAAATTAAGGATTCATAAATTGCTTGTTAGATACAAGGACTTAATTTTGTCTTTGGATAATCATAGGATGCTCTACGTTTGAATTCCACAGCAGATACCTCCCATAAACTACCAGATACACCAGAAATGACCAAGCCAACTTCTTGCTAGCAACTGAAAGCAGGGTCTACTCCTAAACAGGACCTTTAAGTTGGTATAAATTACCAACTTCAGTTGGTATAAATTGCCAACACATCACTGGATGTATTCAATGCCAGGCTGGATGGGGTTTTGAGCAGCTTGATCTAGTGGGAGGTGCCCCTGTGTGTGGCAGGGGATTGGAACTAGATGGTCTTTGAGGTCCCTTCCAACCCAAACCATTCTGTGATTCTATAAATCAGATTATCTGGACAGATAACAAAGGGTCACAGCAAATCCTAGCACTGGAGAATCTGTCCTGCAGAGCTCCAGAGAGCTCCTATGGAGCTCTGAAGCAGAGCAGCAGTGGTGTATAATAGAAAGGTTTCAGAAAGCCATCTGGGAATTCCCCCCCGTGCCCCTCAACCACGAGGGTTACCCTGTCTTGGCTTAATTTAGCCCATTGTGGTCTCCTCCGTGCAGGGAGAGGACATTCTTCTAAATAAATTAGTGACTCACCCCTACTCATACCCTACCATTGTTGAGAAAATGTGTTGTTTATGTCTGGGGAAGCCAAAAAAATTTTGCCAAGTGCTTCCTTTGGTAACATCTTATACATTTTAATGTCACAGCTGCTGCCAAACCACTGGCCCTAATGTCTCTGTAATGATGTAGGGCTACTTAAGCACATCCAAATCATAAGTGTGCCCTTGAACTGTCAGAAGGAGCTGCTGCCCTGCCTCACTATCCCTGCTGCAGGCATACCCACCCACAACCACTCCATATGCATTCCAGCAAGTGGCAGGACCAAGCTCTTCTCAGGAGAAAAGTCAGAAAACCCCAGAGGCTCTGGCAGTTGTGATGCTCAAAGTTCTTCCTACATGGAAAATAATTAATGGCTTCAAGACAAAACAAGAAAGAAATTGTATTTTTCTGGATATGCAGTGTCACAATCTCTACTACACAGTGCTGTAGAAGGGAGAGCACCTGGCTCTGTTTGTGGGAGAGGAAAATGTCACTGAGCAAAGTTCCCTTGGTGCTGCTGTTTTGCACTTCACTGTGGTCACCAAAAGGTATCTTGCTCATCTCACACCGTGTAGATGTGACAATTGTCCTGTGCAAGGTGCACAAGCAAAGAAAACGTGGCTTTGTTTCTCAAATTGCCCACATCAGCATCGGGCCTGAGGGCACCAATAGGCCTCAATGGCCCTGATGAGTCCCAGCCTGAGCTAAACCTGCAGGGTCCAAACCATTCTAACCCCAGAATGGGCTGTGTTGTTCTTCATGCCACTGAGGAGAGCATCAAAGCAAGCATGGTGATGGAGGCTGCCCAGGGCAGGGGTGGAGTGCCCATGAGCCCTGGAGGGGTTTCCAAGCCCTGGAGCTGTGGTGCTGAGGGCCATGGGGCAGTGGTGCCCTGGCACTGCTGGGTGAAGGGTTGGACTCAATGATCTGCCAACAAAACATTTCTATGATTCTATGATCAAAAGAGTGTCAAGATGGCAACTTAGTTCAGCCCATCTTCAAAGAGCACTAGGGGAGGAGAAAGTCACATCTGGAGCTTTTAGTCCATAGCATTTTTCTCAAAGATAAAAAAACAGTTCTAGAAAACTTAGTCTAGGTTAAAATACTTGAAACACAGATGAGTTTGGGGGATGTGTCTCCTTCTGGATGAACACCTTCTACCTCTGACTATCCCCAGAAAGCTCTCTGCTCCTGGAAAAACCACACACTTGAAAATGCCTCTTCCACCAGCCTCCCCTGGATAACTTTAGAGAGGCATCATCACTCTGGAGAAGGAGGAGAGGCAGCATTTCCTAGACCTGCACATGCACCACTCACAGCTCACTTTGACAATTGAGTTTCTCCACAGTAATCACCCATGTTTCAGGTTTCTATTTTTCATTGCCCACTTTGGGGGCCTGACTTTCAAAGAACAAAGAACTTCCTGAAAACACGAGTTCCTGACACGATGGGTCAGCTGCTAATGAGGAATGCAGGTGCCTACATGAGGCATCTAATTTGAACTTTCTTTGCTTCTATTTCCTCCTCACTAATCAGCTGCATGACACAGAGCTAACAATCACCCAGTAGTTAAAAGCTGGGTCCAAAATGAAAATAAAACCTAGGAAATTAATTTCTGGCAAGTGCAAGGACAGTACTTCTGCTACTGATGCAGACAAGATTGAATTTAGGGGATGGGGGTTTTTTTTGGTGGGTTCTGAAAGAGCAGGTCCTGCCATTAAAGTGACTTCTTGGCAAAACACCACGGAGACATTTGGTCACATCCTCCTAACTCTTAATTTCTTCCTTAAATGTGCTTTTTAATATGTCATAGTTGTTAAATTCGTAATGAGGATTCCCTTGAGACTAAACAACAGTGCTTGGTATGTGAAAAATGAACAATACATTCACATCAGTAAACCAAGAGGATATTTTAAATACAGGGATAATTGAGTAGTCTGAATGTTACCTTCATGTAACTCGACCATTCTCTAGGCTGGTTTTAGCAGCAGGATGCCCTCATAAACTCAACTAAAACATATGCTGTCATTCTCCTTTTCAGTTGTGACATAAGTAGCCAGGTTAGCTTCTCCTGATGGCTTTATAGCTGGATGGAAAGGCAAGGAAGCACTTACCATTCATTCCAAAAGTCTCCTTTTTATTTTTTTTCAAAGGACTGGTAAAATCCTAGAAACAAATTTTGTGTTGGCACTTTCAGCTCTTTTTGATGGGAGGGAAGATGAGTTGAGGTTTGTACACAAAAAGACTCATGTCAATTCCTGCTAAATCTAGTGTGGAATTTGACTGCACAAACCTTGGGTAAATCAGTGCCCTCGGAGCAAGGGGCTGGTTTGGGCAGGGAGAACACAAAGCTGGAGTGTTCCCTGCTGGAGCTGCTCTGCAATCAAAGCTTCTGTTCTTGCTGCCCCAGCTTTGCTTGTGTAGGACTAACGTCTCATTATATAAATCTTCAGGACAAGTCATTAACAACTTATTTTATTTGTTGTGCAAAGAGTTGAGGACGTTCCTGGGTCATGTGTCAATGTAAAAACTGCTCCTAACCTGGGTATTTCCTGGCCAATGCAAACAGCTTTCAGGAGGTCTGCATCTCCCATTAGGGCTCAGGGCTGTAGTCCTTACTCCTCTGAATGGGATTTCTCCTCTCCTAACAGAGCTCTCACTGTGTGCCATGGTGGCAGCGGGACTGGGCAGAATAGGAACCCATCCATTGGCTTTTTTTTCCTTCCGAAAGAAAATCTTGGATTCTGGTTTCTAGGGCAGAAATCCCACAGTGCTTTTAGCCTTGAGCATTTACTCAGACCTCCTTTTGGCATCAGTACAAGTGCAAACAGCAGCACAATTTAACAGACACATCGGCCCGCTGGGATTCAGGAGTTCAGCCATCAGCTCTGCTGCTAACCATTGCCACCTGCTTTACCTCTCCCTGCCCCTGCTCCTCTCCCACTCCCTGTCTGCCTTTCTATTTGAACTGTAGGCTCCTTAATGCAATTACCATCTTCTTGGAACGGTGGTGAGTGCCCAGCACTGGAGCCTTGACCTCTTTGGGGACTATCAAACATTTGTATTATCTCAAATCAGAGCACAGAGGTAGTCTCTTGGCTTTTTAGTGGGTTTTCAGCCATGAGGTATCAGCCCTGTGCTCTCCACCTTTGTTATCTCACCATGTGGAGATGCTGTCTCAGCTGCCTGGGCTGCAGGAACATTTAGGCTGGGCAAACCCTTTCAGGGTTTCAGCTAAATCCCCACTGAGCACGATGGAATTGAGACTTCTCACTCTTTTGATCTGCCAAGGGGCAGGGAGATTTTTACTGGTATAGCAAAAAATATAACATCCCTGGAAAGAGCAGGACAAATAAGAAGTGATGTAAGAAGAGCTTTTTGCTGTTCTTCTGAATGAAATTCTTGTACTCAGTCACCAAAAGAGTACCTGCTGCTTCTGGGCAGATATTTTTAAGGCACTTGATTCATTAATTGCACTTCACCTGATAAGTTTCTGGGCCAGTCCCAAAAATAACTGTATGCTCCACTCAGACATATTTTGAATGGTGTCATGTGATGCTGGGGGGGAGGGAGACCTTGCAATCCTGTACCCTTCAAAGCTCACAGTTCTCATTAGCCCATGCTAAATGTCAAAGCCTTTCTAGCTGAACCTGGCAGAGTTATCAAGAGAGTTTCATACTCAGGCTCCTACAAACCCACTTAACGTTTGTCCACATCACCTCTGCTGCCCACGTGTCTTTGATCTATTTCTGTGAACAATAAAAGGTGGTATGTTCTCAACCAAAGCCCTGTCTGTCATGACTGGATTCATTCCCAACAGTCCAGAAACAAACAGCACCTAACAGCCTAATCCTGTTGCACTGAGTTTCCACTGACAGCAAAGCAGCAGCAACTTCCCTCTCTACCTGCTCTCGAGACGGGCGGATGACATCTCTAGAAAACAAAGCATCAGAAGAAATCCAGCTGCAAGAACCCAACCCAACAGCTCTGCAGGTAGCAAATTCCCCCAGGAGTCAGTCAGACAATGCTACTGCTCATTAGGGCTGGGTGGGACAGAAGAAATGGCAAGAGACATTTCCCTTCATTTATCAAACTGGAACAAGACTTAGAGTTCAGAAAAAAAAACAAAACACAAGCACTTGGCAGAGTCAATGACTGGGGACAAATCAGGAGAGAGACTTTGGTAATTAAAACTGTAAAGAATGAAGGTTAAAAAGAAGTTGTTGCATTAAGGAGATTCTTGGGTTACGGGAATGTTTGATCCGATTCGCAGCTAAGGATGTGCACCCATTTTAAATGGAAAATCCTTTAGCTTTGGAATGAATTTCTCCAGCCTGCCAGACAAATTGCTCATATCAAACTGTCATTTGGATGTTCAGCCATTGAAAACACAGTTAAAGCATGTCCCTTAATTAGAAACCCCGTGGAAATGAAAACAATCCTCTCTGGCATCTAGTTACCCTGGATGGTAAGTTGGACTTATCATCTGGCACGGCCCCTTTCCTGTTTGCGTGGGTGGACCGAGGCAGACGAGGAATTCTGCTCCCCTTCCAGCAGCCCTCGGAGACAAGCAACCTCCCCAGGCCAAGCTTTCCTCTCCCGCAAGCAAACGGGTCTGGGAGACACAATGAGCTCCTCAGATTAGAGGTGGAGGGGAGAGGCGTCTTCAGCGGGGACCCGGGAAGGCTTAGCACAATATTTTCAGGGATAAATTGTATTTCCAATCTGCTTCGTTTCACTAGAGAGGAGTCTCTGTGGTCAGGCTTTTGTTATCCACATTGCCTTCAGTCATCAGCTACTGAAAACAATCCAACTCAGCAGTTACCTTCTGCTACTGGAAGGATGAGGGAGTTCAGCAGTACCAGTCCTTCCAACTGAATCTCTTTTATTGCTGCTCTTGTGCTATTACATATTTTGCTCAAAGCTCCGTGTCCCAGCAGCCTGTTGTTACAGAAGAACTTCAGGCTCATGAAAAATTACAACAGGTCTCAAATGCTGACCATTGTGAAGAAAATCACAGATGAATCCCCAAGGTTAAAAAGAAGAAGGTGTGTTTAGCAGTGAGGACAGCTGACCAGTGGAACAATTGGGATATGTTGAATTATTTGAAGTCCTGGAGTCAAGATGGCATCAGACATCCTCTGCAGACCGTCTGACACACCAGCCTTTGAACTTACCCAGGGAAATTCTCTGCCTCGTGTTCTGCTGAGCAGATTAGAGAAGCACAACCACTGCTGGGGACCTCAGCCCTTTAACTGGTGGGAAGAGAAGCCCAAGCACTCTGGTTTTGTGCTTGTGGTGACAGATTCCCGAGCTCTGGATGTTACACACTGGCAGTGGGGATGGTCTGCATTAGGTTTCTTTGCAAACGTGCTCTGTGGATGGCCTTTTTTTTACAGGATGTTTCTCACTTCATAGGAAACAGGTCCTCTGTTGTCAGCCAACTCAGCCAGTTGGCTTCAGATGAACTTCATCAGGATTTGACCAAAAGTAAAAACTGGCAATTTCTCCTCTCCTTCAGGAAGAGCTCCTGAAGTGGTTCCCAGATCTGAGTAAGGCAAGAAAGCCCCATCCCTCAGATTGCACAGTTTTAACTGGGATTACACATGCTACACAGATGTTTGGTAGGAAATTCTTATGCCACAAAAGGACCTGATGTGACTGAAGAAGGGACATCATCTTGTCCCACCTGGATGTCACACAGGCAGGTTCAGAGGTGAGAAGACAAAGAGAAGGAGGGGAATCCACCCTGTGCCAGTCTTCCTCTGGGAAAGCTACTCCTGCTGTGGGACTAGGAGAACAAATTTCAGTCTTAACAGGAGAAGACTGGGATGGGACCTTATTTATGTTTGTAAATATCTGAGGGGTGGGTGTCAGATGGAAGGACCAGGCTCTGCTCTGCAGTGCCCAGCAACAGGACAAGGAGCAATGGGAATAAACTGAGCAGAGAAAGTTCCATCTCAACATGAGGAGAAACTTCTTCTCTGTGAGGGTGACAGAGCCTGGCCCAGGCTGCCCAGAGAGGCTGTGGAGTCTCCTGCTCTGGAGAGGTTCCAAACCCACCTGGGTCTGTTCCTGTGTGAGCTGCCCTGGGTGCCCCTGCTCTGGCAGAGGGTTGGACTCAATGATCTCCAGAGCTCACTCCAACCCCAACCATTCTATGATCTATGACTTTGGTGTGGCTCTGTTCCTTTTCCATCCCTTATTCCCACCAAGAAGTTAGTTCCTTGTTGCTTGGCTAATCTTCCCAGGACAGAGGAGAGGAGATTGAGTGCAAGAAGCAATAAAAAGTAGGGTATTAAATAAGACATTGCTGTAGAGTAAGAGGAAGGGTGGAAAGGAATGGGCTCATGCACATTACAGTCCTATAAAAGAGCAAGAATTCTTAAATGAGTATTAAAGAGGGCTGACTAACAGCCTGAGAAAACTCATTTCACCACCTATTGTGCAGCTGTAGCTAATTCTGTACAGATTGTACAGACATCCCAGCTATCATGCAATGCTCCACTGTGGGTGACACTCCACACTTACCAGGGATGCTGTTATAATGCCATCACTTGGGCAAATCTTCCCTTAGCCTCACTTAGATGTTTCCTTAAGTAGGTCAGGCCATCACCTGGTGAATATCCATGGCAAAAGGACCAGAGTCTGCTGCTTCCTGACCAAGCAGATGAGAACCACATGCTTTGTGGGGATCCATAAAGAGACACACACACGTGCTTTCCACCCCAGCAACCTCAGTCATATTAGCTCCAACCATCTTTGTACTTTAAAGTCCCTCTGGTGAGGGGAGTCTCCTTGGGAAAGTCATATAATAGTCTTAAAACTCTAATATCTGAGTCCTACTCCTTGTTTGGGAATGTAAACATCTTTCTACAGACTGGGTTTGAAAATAACCACCAGCAACTAACATCTGATTCCTGTCACTGTACCTGCAAGTCATGACTGATCAGAAGACTGCTTCCTCTGAGGGCCACCTGAAAATCTAACCAACAGGTAACTGGCTCATCAAATAAGCAATTAGCAGACAGATTAGGTGATTATCAATCAGCTCAGCTCCTCATGTTCATCAGACACCTAAAAGAGTAGGAGCAAGATAACTGGAAAATTATCCTTAAAAAATCATGGCTAGTCAAATGACTTCAGGAAGTTGTTTCTTAAATCCTAAACAATCTCAATCTCTTCTCACAGTGTTTTTATATCTGCAGGAGTCAGGTGAGTGGTGTATTAAAACCTTTCACTGTGTATCCTGAGAGGAACATCCCCAGCATATGCAGGAATAAATAATTAAAAAAAAAAAAAAGCAAGGAGAAAAATCCTATTTAGTGTAACTCTGTGAAAAGCCTATTTTTCACTTGCCAGACAGTTCACCTCCTTAGAAATAAATCTCCAGATAACTCACATCCCCAGACCACCTGCAGTTGGCTCATCAGAGTGGGGAGTTACACAGGAGCAGGAGGAATATGTAGAGCTTCCAGCATGGCAAGCACATGCAAATCCTCTTGGGACAGGGTGGATTCCCCTCATCTCCTGCCTCAAGGGAGAGGAGGGAATGGATTAGACCTTTTCCTGGGGCTGCAGAGACTAAAGTCTGGGAGGGGGATGATCAAACTCTGTCTCGTGGCTACAGCTTGTCCCCACATCCTGAGAAGAAAAAAGGAACAGCAGCAAATGAGGGATGAGATAATTTGCACCCTACTCAATGAATCCTCACTTGTCTGCCCTTTACATTACCCATGTCCAGAGATAACCCACACAAACTAATAATCCTCACTCCCAGCAGGACACTGAGGGGCCGGAGAGTGGCCAGAGAAGGGCAGTGGAGCTGGGGAAGGGTCTGGAGCAGGAGTGTGGGGAGGAGCAGCTGAGGGACCTGGGGCTGTTGAGCCTGGAGGCTCAGGGGAGACCTGGCTCTGGCAGCTCCTGGCAGGAGGCTGCAGCCAGGGGGAGTTTGTGACAAGAGGAACCAGCCTCAAGCTGCCCCAGGGGAGGTTGATGTTGGAGCCAAGGAACAATTTCTTCCCCTCCAGGGCTGTCCCAGGCTGCCCAGGGCAGAGGTGGAGTCCCCGTGATCCCTGGAAGGGTTTCCAAGCCATGGAGCTGTGGTGCTCAGGACACATTGTCACTGAGCTCCAGGCAATAAATGGCACCCAGACACGGTGGCACTGTGGCAGCTCCTGTGGCTTTCACTGTGTCTAGTGCCTGGTGAGAGCACCAGCACCTGCTGTCTCCAGATCTCAGTGCATCTACCAAAGGAAGGCCAGCCCTTTCCCCAGGGTACAGATGGGAAATTGCAAGAGGAATCACTGATGTCACCACTTCTGATGTGGGAATGGATCGTAAACACACTCCCTTGCAAAACTCAAAGTTCTCCAGAAGAAGAAAGGAAATTCTGCTATTTGGGAAAAAATGTCAGATGACTTCAGCTACAATAGTTAATTTTCCCTGTGGCCGTTGGAAAAACAGCTCCTGACTTGACTGGAATTGTCCTTATGTGTGGTCATGTGTGTTAATCTCAGATCACTGCTTGGTTGAACCTCCCTTGGTGAGCTGGAGTAGCAGCAGAAGCCAGTTCAGCTCTTCTTTGGCTTTCATTGGTGCTCTTCTATGGCTTGCTCTAACTGCTTCAAACACAGACCCAGTTTTCACTCACCTGTGGACACACCATTGTAGCTACTGCTACTTTCCACTGGTGTCTTGAGTGTTAGGAAGAACACAGCTAAGATTTAGATATTTTTGGATGCTATAGGCCCAGGGCTCCTGGTCTCTGGTGTCTTCTGTTTGTGTGACCTCTGATCTGTCAAACAAATGGCATTTCAGCCCCTGTGTGTTGGAAGTGTCACAATGCTGCCAGTCGTGCAGCAGATGACACAGCAATATGCTGCAAGCTCTGAAGAAATGAAAACAACAACTTTGGTTTATATCAAAGGGAGACAAATTCATTTTGACAGTTATTTTGATGCCATTCTGAATGAAATGTGCTTTTCAAGACTCGGGGCCTTGGCTGTGTTCCTGGGTAGAAAATTTGCCTTCCTGGACAAGAGCATTAGATGATTAGATGATTAGATTTCAAGATTAGCCTCTTGAAATTCTCTCCTACCCACTGGTGTTATCACTTACTGTTGTTGCATGTGGAATTTCCCACCAAATTCCTCATCAAAAGCCATGATGCTCTAACCAGGAAAGAGCCTGAAGTTTGAATACTAAAAGGTTATCTCAACTTTCCTCTTTCAAGCCAGAAGCCAAGAGTAAAAAAGGCAGTGGGAAGGGAAACACTGATACACCTGGCCAAGGCACACAGCCAGACAGAGACAACTCTCTAGAGACAGAAGAGGTGAGAAGTGATTTCACTGGGTACATGAACAGCCCTGTGTATCCCTGGCCCATGCCACCACCATCCCACACAGAATCCACCTGAGGCAAGCCAGACCCTGCCTACCTGCATCACCTACCAGGGGCACTGGGCACAAACTGGAACCCAGGAGGCTCCATCTGAGCAGGAGACAGAGAAAGTTCTTTGGTGTGAGGGTGTCAGAGCCTGTCCCAGGCTGCCCAGAGAGGTTGTGGAGTCTCCTGCTCTGGAGAGATTCCAACCCCCCTGGACACTGCCCTGCTGGGCCCTGCTCTGGGTGCCCCTGCTGGATGGAGCAGGGGGGTGGACAAGATGATCTCCTGAGGTCCTTCCAACCCCCACCATGGGTTCTGTGATTCCATGCTCAGGCTGTATCTTGCTGGGAAGCCCACTACATGTGTGTGGTCACGCTCACAAATGTAACATTGCAGTAAGACTGTAAAACACAAATTGAACACAGTTTTTCCAAGGATGATGTAACAGGGTGGGGGTACTACCGTGCTCACAAGAACTGAAATATAATAAAACATTTGCATATGGATTTGCACTCCCAGCATTTCTCAGCAGCAGGGAGATAATGGTGTCACAAGCTGAGGAAGAGTGGCTGTGAGATCATATCTGACTGAAAGGGAGGCTGGTGGGCATTGTTCCTCAGAGGAAGCTCTGATTGTGTGTAGTTCAGTAAAACCTGTGTTTGAAAACAAAGAGATAAAATAGTTGCTTTCACACAGCAGCAGGGTTGTCGTTGTAAATCTGCTGTGCCACAGATTTTATGACATTTTGCTAGCAGAAGAGGGAATTTACGATGTGAGAGCCCAAGCTCCACCAGCCTTCTTCTGTCAGTGGGGTACCTCTCTTAACTCATATCTAAAATATTTGCTGATACTGAAACGTGACTGTGAGCTACAAAAACAGCCTTTTACAACTCCAGAGAACATTACACTCATCCAGCTTGGAGCAAAAAGAAGGAAAACAAACGGCTTGAGCATCTCTTTCAGCAAGGAGTGGACACTGATGGGTAGATACTTGTTCTGTGGAAGGGCAAAGAGAAGGAGCCACTTCTGAGTCTAAGCTGGTGCTGTGGGTGAAGCAGTAACACAAAGATGCTATTGCTGGTACTGCCACACACAGAACTGATGTCAGAGCCCCACCTTCATCATTACTTTTGGGGTAAAAGTCACCCAATTTGAAAGTTTTTGGGCTTGGATCCCCTATAGCCAAGTAGCAACAGCAGCACAGGGAGGGTGGCAGAGCCTGGCAGGGGCCGCCCAGGGGGGTTGTGGAGTCTCCTGCTCTGGAGACATTCCAGACCCACCTGGATCTGTTCCTGGGTGACTTGGTCTAGGTGATCCTGCTGTGGCAGGGGGGTTGGCCTAGATGATCTTCTAGGTCCCTTCCAACCCCTGACACTCTGTGATTCTGTCTGTTCTAAACACAAAGAAAACCTTTTGAAATTACAGACTCAGGTTTGAGAACTACTGCTGAATTAGAAAAGAGTGACACCATAAATCTGATTGTATCCAAGTACTAGGAAGGTTTCTATTCACTTTAGTAGGCAAAGAACTCGGTGTCAAGAAAATCTTCTTTGGGCAAAAGAACTAAGAAAAAGAGCAACTTGGTGCATGGCTTATGAGTGAGACAACAGCAACAAACACCTAGTAGGTTGGTTTAAACCAAGAGGGAAATAATAAGAAAATGAACTTCAAAAGCAATCACAGGGAGGAACATTCCACCAAGCCCAAGTCATCTGTCCTTACTTTCCCAAAAGCAGCATGATCAAAGCTGATTATGGGATTTCAAGCCCTGAGTGTTTCTTTGTATTGCCCAAGCAGAGAGTGGAAATGCTTCATGATACCAAAAGGACAAAAGGAAGATCCTCTAAGATTAGAAAAGCAGGGAGTGGGATTTAATGTCTTTCCAAAGCATCAGTGCCTCCATCCCACCAGCATGATGACGTGAGACACAGTCCCTCAGAGTTATGATTGGCTGGGTACCTCTAGGTAATGCACTGATATAATTCTAAACAACAACATATGCACAGTATTTGTAATGAGATTGGACTTTTAACCTTCTGAAGCAGTGGGAAACAATGGGGCTTTTAAAAATACCAGCTCAGAGGTAAGGAGAGGGTCAGCCCAATACAATTTATAAATATAAAACCAGTTGCATAGCTGAGTTTCACTTGAAAACATAAATTCTTGAAAGAACCAGAGGAAGGCAGGGGAGGAGTGAGAAAAGGAAAGCTGGGGAAAGAACCAGGAAAGAACCATCACCACTGCCCCATGGCCCTCAGCACCACAGCTCCAGGGCTTGGAAACCCCTCCAGGGATGATGGGCACTCCACCCCTGCCCTGGGCAGCCTGGGACAGCCCTGGACAACATTCTCAGTGAAGAAGTGTTGCTCCATTACATGGTCCTACCATGTCACCACCAGAAAGATGTTTTTTTATCAGGTCAGTGAATAAACTGCAGGACAGGATGAGCAGGCAGCTGCCATCCTGTGACTCAGTGTGCACAATCCTCTCCTGCAATTGGTCATGCCCTCTAGAAATGAGTGGCCTGAGGTTTGGATACATGATGGCTCATATTTTGTGACTGATACGTGCCAAGGGAGAGACTTTGGGAACTACCCAGGAAATGCCAGCAAGCAAAGAACCATTATAATGACAGATAAGAGGCTGAAACTCACTTTCTGATCCAGAGCAACCTCGGAAAAAGGAGAGCAGGAAGCAAGCCCCAAACCAGGTTAGTGGGCTGGGGTGGGGTTGTGGGCTCTTTCTCTGGAGACAGGAGGACAGCAGACGACTCTCCCCTTGTGATTCTTCACTTCCCTTGTGCTCCCACTCATCTTGCCTCCCCTGAGCCTCTCTAATTCAGTCCAGTCACACCTTAAGATCAGCAGGTTTTGGCTTTGATAATGCTTTCACCTGCCAGGCTACAAGGTTTTTGACCACATTTCTCTCAAACTTAAAGCTTTCGAGAGTGGCCAGGTTCAAGAGAGCTAGAAGCAAAGAACTGCTGCTGCACACAAGTGTTCCAGATCACCAAACCCTGGCACCATTTTTGGTAGAAATATTGGATATAGACAGAAATACAGTCAGGATCACACTGAATTGACACCTCTGCAGTCTCAGCCAAGCACTCAGCACCATTTATTTCAGGAGATCTTTTCCATCACACACTATCAAACATTACAGGCCCCTCAATGGCATTACTCAGTAACCTGCTGAAGTATCCTCACTCCTCTACAGAGGACAAGAAGCAATAGATTTGAGGACAGGAGCAAGAGCTTCAACACTGACCTGTCTGAAGAAGAGCAGAAGAGATCACCAGTAGCTCACCAGTGCAGTCATGGGAACTTGTTACCTCAAGGAAGCCAGGAGAGAGATAATGTTCAACAAAATAAAAGATAAACTCCAAGTGTCCTCTTTGGGAAATGGAAGGCTCAGAGGAAGCCAGTTTCCCCAGCTCCTATTCAAGAGAATATATTCTCCCTGATACCCTCAGTGCCCTCACTGGCTCTGCTGTTCCCTACCACACCACATTGCCCTGTCAGTTCCAGGCTGACAGAGCCAGCGCCTCTGCTGCACAATTAGACACAGGGGAATAGGACTGTTGTTCTGTGGTAGCAACCTGGAACCCACCATGTGTCCAAGCTGCCAACTTCACCTGTATTTCCATCTTGGTGGTGGTGGTGGTGGTGGTTTGACTTGGGAAAATTCCAGTTCTCTGTGACTTGCACGCTGATTCTGGGATATATATGTCCATAAACCTCTCCCACTAGGCTCAGCTCAGGATTTGACTCCATTCAAACCTTCCACATCCCTTTCTTGAGCGTGATTAAGGGCACTTTTTTTTGCTTGCAAATCATGGCACCTGCAAGAGCCCTATAAATGCAGTCTGCCTCCAGCTCCCCACCATGAAATCACTCACGTCCCTGTCACAGCACTCAGAAGGTGGCACCTCCTGCTCCCGAGGCTGAGCAGCCCTGGAAGGTGCCCAGCACTGCAGTCCCTCATCAAGCAAAATGACTCAAGGAGGATTTGGCAGGAGGAAGAACAGCAACGTGGGACCTGAGTCAAATGCAGCTCTCCAAGAAATCCCTTTCCACTCGCAAGCGACATCCAGACGGGAGCTGCCTTCCTGGGACTCAGCACCACCCTCCTGCAAGGCAGCATTACTGGGAGCCTGCTACCCAGGGATGTTTGCTGACAATACTTCACCTCCTCTTTTGCTGTCTTCTTTTTAAGCCACTTCCAAACTCGGTTCCCTTTGCTCCTTACTCGGATCAGACTAATAAGAACATCACCTCAGGGAAAAGACTTGTACACAGACAGACTTCCTCTTCAGAGGATCAAACAGACCAGACTGTTCCTTTTCAAGTTTTATTAATCCTGCTTCATAATTTCCACCACATCATTAGTCATTTCCTATTATTGAATGGCTGGTAGCAGCATCATCACACAGTAAATAGCAAGATAACCATGCCACCTGCAATTTCTTGGCTGATACCTACCCACAGCCACATCTGGGTAAAAGACCAAGAGGTAAAATGAAAAGCCAAACCATGTAGACTTGGGGGTTTTTTTTTGATCTGTGGCTCATTGCTTTTATTCACATCATCTGCTCAGCTGGCTACATAAGCTGCTGCAGACCTTGTTTAAAAACAGCTCCAGAGGATTAACACTAAAATCAGCAGTTTGGAAATGTGGTGATTTTCATTGGAATTCCCCTTCCTGAGGCATGCGGGGTCTTTGGGGAGCTTGCTGGTTTATCAGGGTTTGTTATTTGTTTGGTTTCCTAAGCTTTTCTCGGTTTGTCAACATCCTTTAGGTAATTTTTGACACCAAAAATGGGCAGAGAATTCAAGTGCCTTGAAGCAATCTGGTTTCTATTCAGTTTTTCCTGCCCCCCCCAGTAAAGCTTATTTTTCTAATAATATCCTTCCTACCATCTGGCTCGGGCGAGTAATTGGGAGGGAGTACCCTGGTCTTTGCAGTGGAGTATCCAATATACCTGAATTTCTGGACACTCTTCACTTTCTTCCCGTGCCAAAAGGGTCTCCACACAGAGTTCTGGGGCAGGTTTTCACGTGGCTCACTTTGTTCCCAGCACCTCCTCAGCCCTGTGTAGCTGTGATGCCCCAGAGGCAGCTGTTGAAGAACAGAAAGGGCTGTTCTCCACCCAGGCAGAGATCCTTCTCCTCTCTCCTTCTTCCCATTACCTCAGGAAAATTTCCAGCCACGGGCCCTCCCTCTGGCCTGCAGTTGCTCCATGTGCTCTGCAGGAGAACCTCACCACGGCTCCGTGCCAAGTTTGCAGAAGACAATGAATCTTTCCACCTTCTCCAGGGGCAGGGGATGGAGCCCCCAGTTCCCAGGGCTGAAAGGATTTCCTCCTTTTCACTCGTGCTCACGAACACAGCCTGGTACACGGAGCACAGTCGCTGGGCTGGAGAGTGATTCCAGCAGCAAGGAATGGCTTCGGGTTTATGGCAGAGGAGGTTTCTGCCACAGACTTCCTGCATGGCCTCAGGCAAGAAGTCACTTGACTTTCCCAGCGCTTGTTTCCATTCATTCCCCTCCTTCTGAAACGAGGACTATTGGTCATTAGAGGTCAGATGAGTCCTAGGCGAAAAGAGGTAATTAACTGCCTAATGACTAATGCATTTACCAGGCTTTAGGGGAGTACAGCGCTGCCTGCAGCAGGGCTGCTTTCATCAGGGCTGTCTGGGAGCCTGAGCTGCAACCCGTGCAGGAGAGCAGGAGTTGGATCTGCAGACTCCTTCCTCTCCCATCACCATGGCACTGCTGTGTGGAGCTGGGTAAACCTAGGAGCAGGACTGTGTGACTTGGCTGCACAAGGCTGGGGTAACACCACGAGTGACACCCTTCCTGAGCTTCTTCTGCCACATCCTTGGCAGCTTACAGGTCCTTGATTGTGACCTCCCTGCTCTGCACTAGTGAGGTCACTTCTGGAGTATGGGGTCCAGTTCTGGGCTCCCCAGTTCAAAAGAGACCAGGAGCTGCTGGAGAGAGGCCAGTGGAGGCTGGGAAGGTGCTGAGGGGCTGGAGCATCTCTGTGCCAGGCCAGGCTGAGAGCCCTGGGGCTGTTCAGCTGGAGCAGAGCAGCCTGAGAGGGGAGCTGAGCAATGCTGAGCAAGAGATAAAGAATGGGTTCAAGAGGATGGGGACAGACTCTTCTCAGTGGTGCCCATCAGTGAGATTGTGGACTTCATTCCATGCCCATCAAACACCCACCCATCAAATTCCCATTGTCTTCTTTTTCTCTGACCTATCACCCTAATTCCACATGAGGTTTTTTTGTGGCTGTCTCCTCAGTGGTGCAAGCAGATGGAATTTTTCCCCTCTTGAGCAGGAAAAGGAGAGGATGACAGCACCACAAGTCAATAATATCACATGTCCAGAGTGTGGTATTTCAAAGTACTTTGCATTTTACAGCAGTTTTTCATGTATGCTCACCTGCAGTTCAGATGGAGCTCAATTCCTAGGAACAGAAAATCTTGCCTTCCAGCCAAAAGGGTGATAAAAGCATCAAGACCACCATGGCAGCACGAGAGAGGCATCTCACTATCTAAATCCCAGGATGGCCTTTTCCTTTCCCACTCTCCCCCATCTCACTCAAACTGATGTGCCCACCCTTAGCTTGGACAGTACATACCCTCCCCAGACTTACTCCTCACAGCTTTCCTGGCTCCTCAAAGCTAGGGAAGCAGAATGAGGGTGAAGTGGCCTCAGCTTTCACCTGATCCTTGAAAACTGATTATAGGAAGTGTGAATGTTCAGGAGGTCGAGTTGCTACCTGGAGGTGCCTTTTTCTCTGCTCTTTCAAGGGTGCCTAGAGATTGGCTCCTTGGAGAAGTCAAGGGAGATGAATCAGTCAACAAAGCCAAGGGGGAGTTCCCTAACTCCTCAGCTGTCAAGACAAACTTGCTGCCACACAGGCAAGAGGCTTAATTCCCTACTCTCCTCCTAGTGAACATGAGCTGATCCTGCACAATAAAATCCTCCTCCTTTCCAGGAGTGCTGAAAAGCTCTAATTAGTGTTCCTAAAGACCTCAGACTATAAAACTGTAAATAGCTTGTCTTCTTAATCATAGTAATGAAATCCTGGGATCAGTAACTTGACAATAATTGCTATATGGGTATAATAAATTGCTTTTGCCACCTTAAAATGAATTTTCATGAATTGGGGCTTTTGTTCTCCCAGTCACCGAGTTGTTTTTTGCCCTCCTGATGAGATTCCTGCAGTAATGATGGAGCAGGTAATGGAGAATGATGGGCATCTTTATAAACAAAGTTGCTCATGTGAGCCATAGATCAGAGAAGTGGGATTTCAGGTAGAGCAACATCTCAATATCTTGATCTTGATATTCTGTACAGATTACAAGAGTCTTTATCTGGAGATTCTATAAACCTAAGAGTTGGCCAAAAGGGGAAATCATTTCCATTCACATTAACAAATGAGAAAAGAAGGCAGTGATTGACTGTTCAAAACCAAGGCCTTTGAGGAAGGACTGGAAACTGAGCCAGGTTTCCTGAGACCCACATCAGGGACTTAACAACAAGCCCCTCTTTTTAGCTTTTTTTTTTCCTTTTCAATCCCCAAGGCAACCTCTGCCTTTGTCAGGATCCCACTCACAAAGCTGCTGCCTCACTCCTCTGTGACACTGGGCACCACTGAACCCTTCCTGATGCAAAGGCTTGGCCCCTGCCATGGTGATTCAGTCCCTTGAAGAATCAAACCCTGACACCCCCATTCTGAAAGCATTTCATGTTCTTCTTCATTCCAGGGAAGAAACGAACAGGGGGAAGGGGAAAGGTTTCTAATGGAAGAGAATTCTTTAGCAGTGCATTGAGAAGCTGCCTGGCAGACACTGCCCTTGCAGACAGCCCTTCCTCCTCTAATAGCAGCCCCGAGAGCTGGAGCTGTCTTGACTTTTATCAGCAAGGCAGCCTTGCACTCTGCTCAGCCCCAGATGATCAAGTGGCCTTCACAGCTGCCACCACGTCCTGGGAAAGGGCTACAGGAGGCCTGGGAGATTAAGAAAGGATAAAAACAAGTCCTTATCATTTGGGAAGTCATGTCCCTGGTTACCTAAAGCAACGTAATTACATCGAAAGCTTTATCCCTGAGTGGCTTTTTCCTTCCAGGAGGTAGGAAGAGAAAAAAAACAACTTTTCACTTCATAATGAATCCTATTGAAACTCCATTTTGCCTTTGGCAAAAGGCCATTATCCAGCAGAAACATGTAATCATCCTAAAAATGCATAATGGCATGGAAAACGGACAAGTAGTTTCTTGAAATATTGTTTGTAAAAGGCCTAATTTATAATGGGGATTGTTTGTGTTAGGGCCTTTTGGCATGTATGGTTAACAAGAACTTGCTGTTCTGCTGCCAGTTCGTTTAATCAAGAGGGCCTTGTGTAGGCCCGGGTCGATATGGCCCTGGAAACAATGGGAGCTTTTTCCCACTAACTGCCCCATCACGATCCAGAGAACTCCCTGCTCTTTAATCCCTAAGTGTTGTTCTTCCTGATGGATGCTGCTGCTGTCAGTGCCCCACATCAAAACACCAGCAGATTCGCTGCCCATCTGAAAAAAAATAAAACAGAATACTCAGGATGGCCTGCCAGCACCACTAGCTGAGGATGATCAGGCAGCTACAGCCTCTCTGTGACCACAGCATCTCCAGGTTTCCCTCTGGAGATGCACACACTCTGGGAATGAAACCTCTGGCAGTGGGCTATGTAAAGAGTTGGATCATGTGCAGGAGAAAACATTCCTCAAAAGGAAATTGGAAATGGCAAATAGTCTTCAGTTGCCTGGTCATCAGATTTGGAACATCCATAAAATGGAAGATGACCCCTGATACCTGGTTATCTCTTGTTTTGTCACACAGAGTAACAAAGAAGTAGCTGCACCACTGCTTTGGATGCACAGAAGGTCTCCCCTGAGCCTCCTTCTCTCCAGGCTCAACAGCCCCAGGTCCCTCAGCTGCTCCTCCCCACACTCCTGCTCCAGACCCTTCCCCAGCTCCATTGCCCTTCTCTGGCCACACTCCAGCCCCTCAGTGTCCTGCTGGGAGTGAGGGGCCCAAAACTGACCCCAGGATTTGAGGTGTGGCCTCCCCAGTTCCGAGTTCTGATCAATTCCTGCATGGAGCCCTCAGAGCAGGGTGTGCCCCAACCCTCTGTGGTACAGACCACCCACCCAATGGAGAAATGCTGAAGAATCAGGCTGCTGCTGCTGCTGGGGAATTCCCTCGGTGCCAGGGCAGCACCACAGCCTTAGTCCTGCCCACTGCTCCGTGTTCCTGGTCAGGGCAACAAACACATCAAGGGTGTCTGGATGTGGAAAGCAGGGTCAGGGGCATCACCACTGCAGAGGAGCAAGAGAGAGAGGCTGTTTGACAGCAGAGTGCAGCTGACACATGTTAATGTGGAGAGAAAGAGGGAATCGGGGATTTCAAGATTCACAGTTCCAAGATCTAGACCTGAAAAGCTGCATCTGGTTACACAAACCAGCTATTTGCTGTATATATGGCAGTTGTGCCTCAAGGTCCCGGGCACAGATGAGGCCTATTGGGCCTGGCACTGTGCATACATTTATTTTAAGCCAGTACTTGCTACTGAGAGCTTAGAATTGACACAGAGTGATATTTTTAACAAAAGCACAAGAATTGCCACAGCTAAATTGAAAACAAAGCTGTAATTTGGACAGCTCGACAGGGTGCTAAGGCCTTCTGAAGAGAAATGTAATACAAAGAGTTTTGCCTTTTGGGAAGTTCTGTTGAATCCACGGGTATCTCCTTTACATATAGGAAAAAAAAAATAATAAAAGAACTCTTTTTATTTGCTCCAAAGCTGTGTTTGTACAGTAACAGTTGAAGAAAACCCTTCTTCCTTCCATAACCAAATAAAATGATCCCTTTGGTTATTTATAGCCCTCATGGCCCAAAGACATCACTTGGCTCTCTACCACAAGCCCAGCCATGTGTTACTATATTAAAAAATGTGAAAATGTAATTATGGGGTACTCAAGCCAGTGTCTGCAGACAAAACCTGCCAGGAGCAAAGAGCCAGGAAACTTGTGCCCTTCAGAGCTTCCCTGCCTCAGGGCTCCAGCAGCAGGGAAAGAGGATGGGATGGGATGGGATGGGATGGGGGCTGGTTTCCCAGGACAGATTCAGCAGAAACAGGTTTGTAGTAAGCTGCAAAGTGCAATCCTAATGGAGAAAATAAAACAAGATAAATTAATGAATTAATGATAAATTAATCAAGACAAATTCCCCCCCTGCCAGTTCCGAGAGCCAGCCAAATCCTGGTCAGCCTTGAACGTGGCCCAAAGTGTTCACAAGGGTTAGCAGGTTTAGGACCCACAGATTCACAGACTGGGAGGGGTTGGAAGGGCCCTCTGGACATGCTCTGGTGCCATCCCCCTGCTCCATCCAGCAGGTCACCCAGAGCAGGGCCCAGCAGGGCAGTGTCCAGGGGGGTTGGAATCTCTCCAGAGCAGGAGACTCCACAACCTCTCTGGGCAGCCTGGGACAGCCTCTGACACACTCACAACAAAGAACTTTCTCCTCCTGATCAGATGGAACCTCCTGGGTTCCAGTTTGTACCTGTTGCCCCTTGTCCTGTCCCTGGGCACCAGTGAAAATCTGCCCACCTCATTCTGCTGTCACAAATACAAGTGTCTCCACATGGCAACGGAGAGGGAGCAGATGGGAGATGCTCTGGCAAAGGGTAAAGCCCCCATCTGACAGATGTGCCCAGTAAGTCCATCCATGAGTGGATCACTGTGAATTTTAATGTGTGATTCCAGATTTGCTCTGGGGTGGAGTTATGCTGAGACACATCCAGGCACAGCACCACTTTCTCTGAGACCCCAGGACACCCACACAAGTAGCTAGTGAAGAGTGAAGGAATGAAAAAAGAAAAAGCACTTTTCCTCAGGGCACGTGAGCTCTGACAGGAAACTTTAGAGAAACTCTGGGGGAGGGATAAGTCATTTGGATGATGAATGAAAGCCCACTGGCCTTCCCGAGTCATTTACAATCAAACTGTCTTTAGGAGCCTTCCCTTGGAGCTGAGTACAAAATCCTCTTCAAAATATACAGAGTCTGAGGGTGTGTAACCTCAGAGGTGGGCTTTGTGTTCACAAAATGCTCATAGCTCCTTCCTTCCTTCCTTCCTTCCTTCCTTCCTTCCTTCCTTCCTTCCTTCCTTCCTTCCTTCCCTCCTTCCTTCCTCTCCTGTTTTAGCAAAGCCAAAGCCCATCAGTTTGTCCCTCACTCCTGACCACTCCCTGACCAAAAGGTGATTATTTGCTGACAGAAAGGACTGGATGAGCTAGGAGTGGTTCTCCAGCCCCACCACTGCCAAGTCAGCCACAGAAGGGCTGAAAAGCCAAAGTTTGGCCCATTTTCGTCTCCAAACAACCCAGCTTTGCACTGCTCGCTTTGTAACCCTCCTGCCAAACCCTCCCACTCCGGCAGTTTGCAATAAAACTGCAACTTTCACCATTTTGCACAGTCTGATCCTGAGACTAATCAGATCAGAGTCCTGCCGGGAGAGGATTAAGCACCAGGATGTTCCCCATCCCCTCACACCCCCTCCCACCGCATCCAAACTTGGCCATTCCCGTTGCTGGCTCTAAACTCTGCCAGACCCCGGCTACCCTTCCACCTCAGCCGGTTCGCGGGCTCCTGACGGCGGGCTTTCCCTCACTCCTCGGCCGGAGCTGGTGGGGCCGGTCCAACGCAGTGTCCGCAGCGCCACCTTCTGGCCCGCCACGCGAATCCCAGGCACCCAGCGAGGTCCCGCTGCAGAAGGGCTTTGCCAGTCCCCCTGTGCCCTCCGTGGCCGCCAGCTCCCGTGGACACATGCAAGGTGTCGTTTCAAAGTGGTCTCCAAGATGCGCTCTGAGCCTGGGGAAGACTGAGAGGGGAGCTGAGCAAAGCTTATCGACGGCTGGAGGGTGAGGGGTAAGAGGATGGGGCCAGGCTCTGAGTGTCAGGTGCCCAGGGACAGGACAAGGGGCACTGGGCACAAACTGGAGCACAGAAAGTTCCACCTAACATAAGGAAAAAGTTCTTTGTTGTGAGTGTGTCAGAGGCTGTCCCAGGCTGCCCAGAGAGGTTGTGGAGTCTCCTGCTCTGGAGAGATTCCAACCCCCCTGGACACTGCCCTGCTGGGCCCTGCTCTGGGTGCCCCTGCTGGATGGAGCAGGGGGGTGGCACCAGAGCATCTCCAGAGCTCCCTTCCCACCCCCACCGTGCTGGGATTCTTTAAAAAAAAAAAGGGGAAAAAAAGCATCCAGCTGCACAGTTTGAGTCCAGCAGACTGGGGAACTGGGAGCATTCCTGTCCTTCTGGTGTGCCCAGCACAGTGTGACACCAGCCCCTCCTCTAACACACTCTGCTCCTCCCTGTGCCACAACCAAGTGCCACCCTTTCCCTCCAGCTCCACGCAGACCAGCTCGGGAATCCTCCAGCCGTTTCCCTCTGCAGAAAGATATATAAGGGAAGGAGGAGCTGCCAATTCCTTGCACTGTTTTCTTGGCCTGGTGTCCCAGGATCTAGCAAGAAGCTGCTTCTGTTGCTGGGAGCAGCGGCGTGTGAACCAGGCTCCGGTGTCAGGCTTTGCAGGGGTCTGGAATGCTGAAGGTTGTCACTTTTCCTTGCAGAAGCTCCCCAGTCACTTCACCTTCCCCCCTCTGCACATCAACAGGTGCTTTTCTTTGGAGGAGAACCCCAGAGCTGTGATGTGACAGAGGGTGAAATGGCACCGTCGGGAGCAGGTCCAGAAGGTGCTCACTGGAGTTCACTGTTCATGCTCTACAGGGTCATTTGCAGATGTACTTACAACTCAAGCTCTTCAAGGAGCTTCCCTGGGGGTTTTGGCCACATGGAACCAGTGTGATATCCTGATGCCTCTATCACCCTGGCAGCATTTCAGCCGCTTCAGTGCATCTCTCTAAATAAGGCCTTCATTCTCCTTTCTTTTAGGCCCCTTTACACCACTGGCAGTGGCTACAGGGGCCTTGATTTGTGCCACAGATGCCATTTACACCCCCCTTACACCCTTTTTAAGGCATTAAAAAGGTATAAAAGAGAGAGAGTGTCCTGTACAGGTCCAGCTCACACCCTGGAGGCCAGAAGTTCTCCCCTGAGCCTGGCTTTGGAGAACTGGGAAGATATTTCAAATGCAGAGCCTAGCTGGTGCTAATTGACTGAGTTTTCACTTCCTCACATCTGCCAAGCCCTTTACACAGCTACATTAGAATCAGGGGTAAAACACCAAGAGAACAGCAGCAGAGCTTGATCTGGAAAGGCTGGTGTCCACTCTCCACACGGGGAATAGGTGGATGTGGCAGCCAGGAAGGAGGCCACGGATCCACCCTGTGATCCATCTCCAGACTGGAAGCTCTGAGGCCTCCTGCTCGCAGGGATCATGCCTGGCACAGGGGACTCTGTTCTTGGCTGGCCACTAGTGTAAGACAGAAGAATATTTGGATGAGGAGAGTGTATACAGATGGGAAGTCCCACTGGCTTCTAGGATAAGTCTCCTGTCTTAGCCTGGGAACTGGGATTGGGAGCTGTAATCATAACAAAACAGGGCCCTTTATCTCTCAGCGGGAAATCTTCCAACTCCCATTTTTCTTACATCTCATCCATTGTAAAACATATACATATATATATATATATATTTTAGAAATGAAGAACTTTCCAACTGAACTCACATTTCCAAATATGATTTTAAAATTCGTGTACAATTTGGGGGGTAAATTGGCACCTTTCCAACTCAGCTCTCACCACTGCAATTACAGTGATTTTTCCATCCCAATAGATCCCTGACATGGAAAGAAATTACACTATCACTGTCTAAAGCTGTTTTGATAGATCAGTTCCCTCACTGAGCATATTTTATACTCATCACAACTATTTATACATCCTCACATAACAGAGCTATTCGAGGAATTTCAAAGCTGAATAATAATATTAGTGCTTCTCCACAGAACAAACACAAGCAGTATCCTTATTAAAGTCCAAAGGCCTAGGGAGAAACCCACTGCTTTTTGCCAGCACTTGTGTGCACACTCACTCACACACTCACACACACATGCATGCAAGGCTCACATGGCCCAGTGGAAGCAAAAATTCCACTCAGTTTAACAGGAGAGCAACAAAAGGAAGCAGCTCCAGTCTATTTTTAAGCGTGTGTTGCTCTAAACATGCACCAAATCCAAACTCCTTAACATCCACTCTTAAGAGCTTTTCTAAAATCCAGCTTAAGGGAATTAGGCTCTCGGATCTAATTGAATTTCAGTGCGATATGGACACCTAAATCCTTGAAGCTCCTTTGGAAACTCCTGTCTTATCCAATACAGGGTTCATTTTCCAGCTGAGAAATACCTTAGTAATGGTACACTTAACACTCAACAGTCATTTGACCTATTTTACTAATGTGTTTGGGAAGGAGGTTAATTAACAGTGGATAGCTATATCCTTAAGCTTAATTTTTCCAACAACCCTGCTCATAAAAGGAAAAATTGAGTACATATTAAAGGAAGCAAGCAATTAAGTTGCACAAATAGTGAGCTCATTGAACTGCAGCTGACTTCTATCATGTCAAAGAACAACTAAACACAGAAGCAATGAAAAGATTGTTGCCACGACCACCACTGAGAACTGCCTGGCAATAAAGATGAATAACTTCCTACTTGAAGATTACTGATTAAAGCTCTTAGAAACCAAAAGGTTAGACATAGGCATATCTGGAGCAAAATATTTTAGTGCATGTTTGGAAGATTCTGTAACATATTTACAGTGGATTTAAAGCAAAGATATATACAACTCTAGTAAGCTCTGCTCTGAGCAGCCTTTCAAATCACAAGCAGTTCCAAACATCACAAGTGCAGGGGTAACTGGGGCCTTCTGATGCCTTAGAGAAGGAGCTGCCCCTACACTTTCCTACAGACAGAGGTGGGGAAATGGAAGTCCCAGTATTCATAGGCCCAGGGAACTGGGCTTAGTGGGATGAATTGTATAAAAGCCACCAAGCCAGCACTGGCTGCAGCATTTCCATAGAGCTCCCTGGCAGGATTAGTTATCATCCCAAAGTGCAAGGCAACACAAGGATGTACAGCCCGAGAGCCTCACTGTGACTGAGGAAATCAAGTCTTGGTCCTTGCTCCAGTGTGACCTAAGGATAAGGAATTAAGAAGAGCCCCTGGCACAGTTTGCTGCACTAGCTGAGGCAATGCTGGGGGAGAGAAGAATCAGAGAATCATTCAGGTTGGAAAAGACCCTTGGGATCATCCAGTCCAACCATTAACCCTACTCTACACCCCTAAACCATGAATAGCAGCCCTGGCCAACTGCTTCCAGTGGGGCTGAGCCCCTTGGCATGCCAGCTCACCTGCCTTGTACCCAAACAGGGCAGCTTCAGCTGGTCCCTTTGGTTGCCTTGCAAGAGATCTCCCCAGTGTGTAAGCTGAAAACCATCCATCACTGCACGGGGGATGATCTGGGCAGCGTGGAGGCGTTAGGAAGCTCTTGGGCTAATCCCCTGCTGATAGCAGCAAGGAGGAATAGGGAAAGAACAGTACCCCTGGAGCTGTAACAGAAACTGGAGCTTTCAGGAGCCAGAAAGGCTCATTTTGACATCTAGCACAACATGATGTTTGTTACAACGACTGGGCACACAAATGGAAGCCAAATCACCAGGTGCAGAGGATGCAACGAGCTAATACTTTGCACTGTGTTTGCAGAGCAGCAGCAGAGCCCAAAGATAAGGAGACTCCTGCACAGAAGTAACTCTTAGCTGATGAAAATTCTCCTCCACAACATGTATAAATTCAGTTAGTCAAGATCAGCAGGGCGTGTCCTCATTTCCCCCTTATCCATACCAACAAGATCAGCAAGTTGGGGAGCAAAATCCCCCTGAGCAGTTTGTTGTTGTTCCATCATTTCTTGCTCTGCATCCGTGGAGTGTTTCCCCAGAAAGAAATGATGGTTTCTTGCAAATGAATGTTGGTTTTCATGCTGATATTGCACAGCATGTCCCTGATGTAAATGTTTAGCTGTGTGTTTCTGCTTCGCCTGGCTCACCAAGGCTGTAGTTGCCAAAATCCAGTGGCCCATAACAACCCCTGTGACAACTGGTCCATCAGCACATCAGGGACTGATGGACACCATCTTGGTGACTCCTAAACAAAAAACACACACAGCAGCCACTTCAGGAGAGAGGCTGACACAGCAGAGGCTGGGAAGAGTGTGTGACAGAGGAGCTCTTCTGGGCTATCCCCACGAGGCAGGGTGCTGTTGTTCCTCCTCCATGACAGACCCTGCAGCTCAGGGGTGGGAGCAGAGGCCATGCACCAGCAAATGGAAACTTGAGGACAAAAGCTGTGCCTCTGCTAGTGACATCTCTGTAGAGGCAAACTGTGGTGACCTCCTCTTCCCTCACACCCAGCCCAAAAGCCACTGGCCTAAAGAGATGTGTACAGACAAGAGAGACATCAAACAAAACCACCAGGCCCCAGCAGTGGAATGAGGGCAATGAACTATGCAGAAATGTAGGGGAAAGAACTGGAAAGGCAGTTTGGCTGGGAACAGGCAGTGAGAACATTCAGGCAGAAGGCTCAGGAAAATTTTATTCAGATAAGTTCTGATTATTTGCTGTCTGGGACTAAATATGAGGCACCTGCAAATGCAATAGAGCAAAAAATCTACAAAGCAGAAAACTACTTCATCCAGTGTCCAGGGAACAACTGGCTTTGTGAGCAAAGACATTTCATTTTAGGTAGAGTAGGTAGAGAATCTACATGCAGCTCCATGACAAATATGATTATTATTCTCTTAGCTCTTGCCATAAAATATTTCTGTGAATCAATGACATAAATTCTGAGCTCACATTTTTAACCATCAGACCCATAAACAGAAAGGAACCTGTGCACTCAAATGATAAGGCCACTGGTTTTTAGGTGTTTGACACTTATTTTCCTCACACAAACCTCCTCCTACTAACTCCTTCAAGTCATCTGGCACCTTCTCCTGAGTTAGGGGGCTTCTGAAAATGCCCCCAGAGCAAATAGCTATTTCCAGTCACTCCTTGCTGATGGAAACAAGACTTGATCTTACAGTTCTTTTTAATCTGACTTGGAAACAAATATCTTGGAGAAGGGCCTCCATTGCCACCTACTCACACCTCTGACTTGTGCCTTTTTGCCCTTGACAATTGTCTGATCCACTTTCCTCCAGGTGAATCACAGGAGGAAGTCAAAATCTTAACTTCAGCATGAAAGTCCAGCAGCAAGACATGACTTCATTACAGTGGAGATAAAAGAGCAAGGGGCTGCTGGAATTTTCACCTCATCTTAACTCACCAGGCTTCTTGGGACTGATGCAACAGCAGCACGTGTGAGAGCAGGGAAGACTTTTGTAAAACCTGTTTTTATCTCAGTGCCTTTCCCTGCCTAAGCCCCTCAGCTGCACCCCTGAGCTCTGGGAACATGTGGCTACTCTCCTACCAAGTTACCAACGCAGGAGCAAAATGCCATTGATTCAGAACAGGCAAGCCTGGCATCTCCAAGGTGCCCACCTACCTGTGTGGAGGTCACAACAAGTGTTTAATTAGCCAAGGAGAGCCTCGTTAGCGTGGAGGTGAGAGTGAGACTTGGAAACATGAAAGAGAGGGGAGATAAAAGGACAGTAGTGGGAAATACATGAACTTTACATACAGCAGCAGCAGGAAAAAGCAAGCCAAGTGGTTTGCAGTGGCTGTGACTCTGATGAGCACATGCCCCTGCCCACCCTGGTGACAGACACAGGTTTTCCAGTATCCAGTATTGGCCCAATATGTTAGAAACAGCCCACCCTCTGATTGTCCCTTTTAGCCTTATGATCTATGGTTCTTCCCTGTGTTTATGGAGAGGAAGCAGTTTTTCACTAGTTAAGACTTTCTCTGATAAGGCAAATTTATAGTCTTCCCTCAACAAATGCATTACATTGTTGTAAAAAATAATAATAATTCTGCTTTGCATTTATCATCTGTTATTGACTGGCCAGTGGGCATGTTGGGCAAAATAAAGACTAACATAAGGTATTTCCTATGGATGGATGTTTAAACAGTAAACAGCAGTGGAATTTCACACAGTTTTTGCTTTTTCTTTTTCATCAATAACTTAGTCTACACACTTCAAATACACCTTCTACATCTACAGGGTTTTATCAGCATATTTAAGCTGATAGATCTTCACTCTGAGGGTGGTGAGACACTGGCAGAGGTTGCCCAGGGAAGCTGTGGATGCTCCATCACTGGAAGTGTTCAAGGCCAGGCTGGATGGGACTCTGACCACCCTGCCCTAGTCCTTGCCCATGGCAGGGGGGTTGGAACTGGATGATCCTTAAGATCCCTTCCAAGCCAACCCATTCCATGATTCTTTGATGTCTTCAGATGATGCCTATCCACAATTGTAAATTCTATCCCTATTTTCAATGCATTGGACTGCATTTGTCCATGCAGAGCTCAGGGCTGTTGCAGCACAGTATCTTCTCACTCAGCATGTTCCTCCAAGAGTATTGGAGCAAACAGATTCCTTGGGAAGCTTTTCTTATCTTCTTCATCTGACAATGTTGCGAAAACTACTTGGAACAGATACAAATTCAAGAGAGAACCATAAAAATTGACATGAAAACAAAGAAAGGAAACCTACCACACACTACCCTGACCAACTGTGTTGACATGAAGAGCATTTCTGGAGGCCCTGCACGATGATGATGATGATGATGGAAGTTCTGCAAAGTCAGACAAGGACAGAGCTCAACCACTTTGAATTCAGCAACAGCCAAGGATCAGAGTTTTAGAGCTAAGGTGGAAACCATTTCATCCATCACAACAGTTTGATGAAAGAAAGAAGAATAAAGAGAGGTCTCTTAGACAAGTCTGTCCAAGGCTGCAGGAGTGGCAGTGCTATTCTGTGGTCATTCTTTAGGAGGTTATAATCAGTGTCATCCACAAAAGTGACACAAGTAAATGAAACTAATTTTATGGATTAACAGAGGGATTCCAAGCTGACAGAAGCTGGGTTAACTGGGTTCCCAGCAGACAAGACTTGTGCAAGGACAGGAATGTATTTGCAGAGACCTGCTGCTGCTGTTGCTGTTTGTTTTGCCCAAAATAAAGGTTCAGTTTAAAGATTTGGATTTCTGCTGGAGACCTGAACTTGATGGTGTTGTATTCCATGTAACAGCTCTCTTACCATGGAAAAGAGTGACCCAGGGCAGCTGAGGGGATGGGAACAAAATTACACCCTCCTGAAAACTGTGTCTGACTCTTCAGCACTGGAAAACTCACTGGCAAAATTTGTCCTTATGGAGCAATCCAGTTAATTCAGGTAGGATCTGGAACAGCAGAAGCAATTTTCTTAGACAGAATCAAACCCATTTTGATATCATCATCCACCACATCAACATTCCTGACAAGCAAAGGCCATCGATTCTACCTCCCTCTCCAGCTCACTCTTGGAGAGGGATGAGAGGAACCTCTGCACTTTCTCACCTTCAGGAAAACAGAATGGAAAGCACAAGGCAGTTTCTTGTCACACTTAGAAGCTGGGGGGAGGGCAGGTGGGGGGGTGTTAGAAGTCAAACTCACATGATTACTGAAAAGTAAATATTTTTTGGGATAGGCATTAGTCCTATTATGAGGAACTATGAATTTAGCTGGACCACTGTGTGGTGGGATTTTCAACAGGAATGGGGGAACTGAAGGGAAAAAAGATATTCAATATACAGGATTCTGATGATAAACAGTAAGACTATTTTAATGTTATTCTGTGGGGTTTTTTTCATGCAATCTTAAAATTCATATGAAAAATACATGTACATAAGGAACTGAGGGTTAGATTGCTGCCTTCTCCACCCCCTGCCTGCAGCTACTCAGTTTCTCCCGGCCTGCCCTGTTTGCCAAGCAACGTTAGTTGTGAGCAGTTTATCTTCATGGCTGTTTTGCTGGTTTGTTTGTGTTTAGATGAAGTTTTGATCCTTTCTGGTTAGCGTCTTTCACTGGTAATTACAGGCAGTGTACCGTGAAAAGGTTCGTTTGGTCAGAGGAGCAGAGGGTTGGGCAGGGCAGGGGGAGGGGGGCAGAGGGGGGTTAGGAGAGTTTATCACTCCATCAGAGATGCCTCGTTGGCGCTCATCCTTTGTAAACAATACGAAATGTCAGCGTGGCTGGTTGCTGTCACTGCTGACAGTATAAAGAGCAGAGAGGGTAGCATTCTTTTGGAAAGCTGGTTTACTGGGAGAGGAAACAAGGCTATGGGATGAAGGCACTTGGTGGATATCCGAGTACCTTGGGAAAAGAGAGGAGTTTGGGCTTCTCACTCAGCGACCTAATGAAAACTAGACAAATAGTCTTGCATTTAATATATAGTTTCCACCAATTCATGCTTCTTTTGTTGGGAACAATTCTAGTCTGTATTGGAAAGAGACAGTTAAATATAAAGAAATCATTTCACATTGACAAGCAAGTTTCAGATTAAGAAGCCAAAGGAAGTTTGTGAAAGAAAAGCTGCATTTGGATAGGTAAATTTCCATTGCCTGACCTTGCATTCCTTCAACTTCACAGCAAAAAAAAAAAGGGGGGGGGGGAAAACCTGATGCCTGAACAAATAATCAAATGGTAATCAGGAAAACTAAGTGTTATGAAATGCTGGGATCCAAACAGCCACGAGTAAAGCAGAAACTTGTAAAGGTCTGTGAAAGGGAAACCAGCAGAAATAGGAGCCACGGGAAACTATTTACAAACACAAAACTATACCTGCAGGCAAAGGTTTCTCTGAAGGAACAGAGTGTTCTGCTCTTGAGATTCTCCTAGGAGAATGTGTCCTGTAAAAACACAGAGACTTTTCCAGGCTTCAGCTGGATCAGTAAATCTCACTATATTATGCAGCATTTCTAATACGTGGCTGATGTTCTGAAGCTAAGAAATAATCATAAAATAAAGGCAGATTTCCTCCAAGCAAACCAGTGACACGTGTTGAATTGTAATCAACAAGATGCTGTCAGAACAGCATCGTTTAAAACAAGTGACAACACTCCAGATTCACTGATGATTTGATCCCCAAAGCACTGAATGGATTTTTTGAGTTATCAGTCTATCAGTCACCCCGGGAGATTTATGGCACTCGAGGCAAATAAAACTACCAGAGCTGGTTAACTCTTGATCTTCTAGACTCCAGAGAAGGAAAAGGAGAATGTCATTAGTCTGGGCAAACAGGCAGGCTCCCTGAAGCAGAACTGTGGCTGACAGCTCCTGCCTAGCTATGGCCCATAGAGCTGCCACATACATGTCACATGAAGCCACATAGTAAAGATGCTCAGGCACCCAAAACACAGACTTTTAGAGGTAGGAACATTCTCAGATTAGTGATTCTAAACTCCAACTTGGGAAAGCTGGTGAGAGACACCTTTCTCTGAAAACCACAAGCCTGCCAGGGGCCCAGAACTGGGCATCAGCATTGACTGTGCTCCTCAATTTACAAAAATAGGTTTTCACTGGGAAAATGATGTTTGGTGTCTGTAAGAGACATTGGAACAGAGCCCTAGTGAGCCCAGCAGCTGGAGTTTTCCCATTTATTCAGAGGCACTGCTCTAAGTCACAGCAGTACAAGTGAATACAGACACAGATGAGGCCTCTAAGCTCCCCCTTGCACTGGTTTAGGCCACCAAAGCCAATGAGGGTGCCATGACCTTCACCAGCCACAGGATCAGGGCCTTACCTCTCATGTTTTCTTCCCTGTGAAATTCTGCAGCCAGGGAAATCAATTTCACCTCAAAACTTCACAACTCTTTAAAAATCTTAGATTCCTCCATGATAATCTCAAAACAAAGAATGTATTATCAGGGACCTAGTACTGCAGAGGGGGACATGAAACTCCAAAGTATTCCTTTTCCCCTTTTTTTCCCCCCCCTTGTTCTTTTTTTAATTGCAAAGTAACAAAAAGGACTCTTGCTGTTTGGATCACTTTTCATGAAGTAAATCTACAGACCCAGTCTCAAGAAACAATTGTTCTCAAACTGCTTTCTGCAGCAACAAATAGTAAAAAATAAAATAAAATAAAAAAGATTTGCCTGTCATGGGAGTTGGTCAATAAAATGCAACAGTGTTTATTACAACATTTAAAGTCTGTGATTAAGAACACCAAAAGGCCTAAACTAGAAAGGGTTTTAGCCTGTAATTTCCCTACAGTCCTGGCCTGTACTTCCTTATGAGCTAGCTCAGCAGGGCTTTTCTTCCATGTCCATCATCAGCTTGTAATTATTGCCATTCTCAAAGCTATGCCAGATGGGCTCTTTAGAAGCCGGCATGCAGCTTGTTTATGAGAGACTGAGCTGTAATATTACTCTACACAGAGACCTATCTGGTCCTAGTCAAAGAGCCATCGTGTTCCCCCCCCTCCCTCCCCATCCCTCCTGCCTCTCCCTGCTTCCCTACACAAGCCTCTCGGTTTCAGCTTCAGACACGGGGGATACTCCCTCCCTCACTATTCATCCCTCAAGAAAAAAAAGAGGGATACCACAGGATGGCGGTGGGAAGGGACCTCCAAAGATCATCTTGTCCAACCCCTCCTGCCAGAGCAGGCCAGAAGTTGAGCAGATCCTGACTTTGGGAGGGGTTTCCTTCTGTCCTCCTCGTGTCTGTTCCTTGGAGAGCTCGCCGAGGTTTGGGAGAGGGGATGCTCCTGGCCAGAGGAGGGAGGCTGAGGTTCAGCGGTTGTGCAGAGCAAGGCGGGGAGAGGGGAGAGGGAACAACCCCGAGTTCATCTCCCCGCAGCCTTAGCCATCTCCGAAGGCCAGGACAGTGCTTCTATCAGTAGTTAATGAGGCAGGACTTGCAACAGATAGCCACTTCTAACCCACAAAAGCTTTTAGATGGCTCTGTTTACTTTGATCCATTTCAGTTCATTTGAGCCTTTTTTTCTTTTTTCCTTTTTTTTTTCCTTGTTTTTTAAACCTCCTCCCTCCCCACAGCCGCCCCAGATAAACTGCCTGCCCACCCCCCTTTTTCTCCCCCCATCCTCAACTCAAACAATAGTATCATTTACCAACTTTTATACTTAACAAGTTTGAAGATCTTTAGTCAAGNCCCCATCCCTCCTGCCTCTCCCTGCTTCCCTACACAAGCCTCTCGGTTTCAGCTTCAGACACGGGGGATACTCCCTCCCTCACTATTCATCCCTCAAGAAAAAAAAGAGGGATACCACAGGATGGCGGTGGGAAGGGACCTCCAAAGATCATCTTGTCCAACCCCTCCTGCCAGAGCAGGCCAGAAGTTGAGCAGATCCTGACTTTGGGAGGGGTTTCCTTCTGTCCTCCTCGTGTCTGTTCCTTGGAGAGCTCGCCGAGGTTTGGGAGAGGGGATGCTCCTGGCCAGAGGAGGGAGGCTGAGGTTCAGCGGTTGTGCAGAGCAAGGCGGGGAGAGGGGAGAGGGAACAACCCCGAGTTCATCTCCCCGCAGCCTTAGCCATCTCCGAAGGCCAGGACAGTGCTTCTATCAGTAGTTAATGAGGCAGGACTTGCAACAGATAGCCACTTCTAACCCACAAAAGCTTTTAGATGGCTCTGTTTACTTTGATCCATTTCAGTTCATTTGAGCCTTTTTTTCTTTTTTCCTTTTTTTTTTCCTTGTTTTTTAAACCTCCTCCCTCCCCACAGCCGCCCCAGATAAACTGCCTGCCCACCCCCCTTTTTCTCCCCCCATCCTCAACTCAAACAATAGTATCATTTACCAACTTTTATACTTAACAAGTTTGAAGATCTTTAGTCAAGTTCTGCTACAATGGCATAAAGAAAAAAAAAAACCGACCCACGGCTCTTGAGAACACTACCATAAAAAAGAGAGGGAGGGGAATCTGGCTGCAGAAATGTAATTAAAAAATCCGAGCGCCGAAAGATAAATGAAAGGAAAAGGGGGGGGTGGGAATAACAGGAAAGGCTGCATTTTCAGGAGAGATTTAAAGTTATTTGTTCCTGATTGGGGGAACTGCTCATTCTTTTATCCCTTGTTATTTTATCCATGTGATGCCAAAAGAACTTTCTTTGTTAAAATGTTCTCAGAACGGATAAAACTAATTTGCTGGAATGTGAAATAATCCAGAAAGTAAGAGGACTGTGCCTAATGTTCACAGACTGAGAATGGCAAATTAACCAGCCACGGTTTCCAGTCCCTGGGGCACAGGACTGGAATTTAAAGCTTCCGAAGAGCGCCCTGGTGCTAATGGATTTGCATGAAACTTGGCATGCTAATGGAGATTGTCTCTTGTAATGAGCTTTTAATTAGGTCTGCTTGGTGCTTGACCTTCTTGTAATATGGGGCCACTCCTCAGATGACAGCTTTGCTAACCCACAGGTGTGGATGAACAGAGCTGTAAACAGACAGGGCTTCCCCAGCATTCCCCAAATCCTGCTGCTTCTTTCCTCCGGATTCCTTGCCTCTCCATCAGTCATTCCTTCCCTCCTGCCAACGGCTTTGCTGCCTTGATTATTGTTTTGGAGGAGATTTTAAGGCAGTTGTTTTCATTCTCGTGTCTGTTTCAAGATAATATTCCCCCCCTCACTCAGAAAACCAAAACAAAGCAGCAGCAGGAACCTGTTGTTGAGTGCACATGGGCAGCCCCAGCGTGGCACGAGTGGGTCACAGGCTCTGAGTGTTCTTCTGATCCCCACTGTCCTTCCAGAAAAGAAATGTGGGGGGAAAGCCTTTCTTGGCTAAACAGGCAGCCAAACTGGCCTAGACACACCCACCCGAGCCCAGTTACTGAGCCTGCACCTCCCTCCATAGCCCCCAACACAAGAGATCTGTGTATTTTGTGTTTTCACACTCCACCATCAAGGGTTTCTTACCACTCACTGTGATTCTGAATCACCACGTCTGCCTTTCATGCTTGCAGGGTGCCCTTCAAATGCTGCCAAGATGTGGAACATGCTGGAAAGCAGTGCCTCTGGGAGCTGTGTGAAGCACCAAATTCTCACAGCAGAGGCTATGGAGCCACCAGGCTTCCTCAAGTGCTCCAGCTTCTCTCACAGACCTGGGGAAAAAAAAAAAAAAAAAGGAGAAATAACAGAGAAAATTTAAGAAAGGAGAGAATTTGGGTGTGAACTGTTTGAATATGTAGCTAAAGAGCAATGGATGACAGTAAATGAATGTAAAGCCTTTAAAAGCAACCTTTGCCTAGGAAAATAATTAGCAGGCAACCTCAGAGGATACATATTCATAGATTCATAGAGTGTGAGGCCAGAAGAAACCATTAGATCATCTGGTGTGATTTCCTATACATCACAGGTCATTAACTTTCACTGTGTTACCCCTGAGCTGAACCCAATCATTTGTGTGTGACCGGCAGCCGCTGGGAGCCGCCTGCCACGGACCTTCCACCAGGGCAGGGAGTCTCTGTGGGTGACATGGAAGGATGAAGACTCTATCCATCTTTCTGCTACACTTTTGGGGTTGCTTTTAATGATGAAATACCCCTTTCATTCAAATAGTTCTCGTTTTCAGTTCAAATCAAACTCGTTTCTAGCTAGCAGGTTTTAAGTGCATTTCTCCAAGTAAGAATCCCTCCTACCTGTGGAGGTGTTTGTGCTGAGATAATTTGCTATCCATCTTATTTTGACAAGCTAATCTAATTGAAATTAGGAAGTCCTTGCTTAATTTAGACCTGCTGGGAATGACTGGCTGCAGAACCAATTCCCAGCAATGCAAGTGAAAAGGCTCTGAGGAACAAAATCTACCAATGGCCAAAAAGAAGGAAGGTATTAAAGCCACTTTAGATACCTACAGTGTAGACATAAAGCTCTGAGCTTGTCAGGGTAGCACATTAAACAGACAATTTAGGGAATAGTCTGAGGTATCTGGGGTTGTTTAACCTGGAGCAAAGGAGGCTCAGGAGAGAACTTCTGGCTCTGACAGCTCCTGACAAGAGGCTGGATCCAGGTGGGGTTGGGCTCTGCTCCCAAGGGACAAGTGACAGCACAAGAGGAACCAGCCTCAAGTTTCCCCAGGGGAGGTTGAGGTTGGAGCTGAGGAACAATTTCTTCCCCTCCAGGGTTGTCCAGGGCTGTCCCAGGCTGCCCTGGGCAGTGGTGCAGTCCCCATCCCTGGGGGGAATTGAAAGCCCATGGGGATGTGGTGCTGAGGGACATGTTTAGGTGCTTGGTTGTTCCAGGCAGCTATTATAGGCAGAGACTGATAGACCTTAATTCCCTTCACTCAATATTTTGGAAGCCAGACAAGTAGCAGAGGTGCAGACAACTTGCTGTTAACATTCACGTGGCCCCACTGTAACTATAAACATCCAAATAAAGATGACATCTCTTCATGCAGAAGCAAACTCGTATCAACCCACAATCAAACACAACTAGTCTTCCTCTTGATAAATTCTGCAGACAGGTAGAAAAGCCTGCAGTGCCTTCCTACACACCCTGCCTCCATCCAAAATAGTTCTGAGAACCTTATTCCTGCCACAGTCTGAAGCTGCCCTTCTCTTTCTGGAGCAAAAGCTTCACATGGAAAAATCTGAAATGGAATATCATCATTGAAGCAAAATTCAAGCACTCCTCTTGGCAAATGCTTTGGATGAAGATAAAGGACAAGCACAAGACAAGTTTGTCTTTGTGGAATGAGTCCTGGGAAGATCAGCTGTCAAGGCCTACAACTCATTCAGTTCTTCTTACAGATGTTTTTACAATTAAGAAAAGTGACTTGAGTGTCAAGTGGGGAAAGGAGTATTCCCCCAAGGTCCATCCATTACCTCTGTCAGCAGTACCCCAAGCCTCCACATCAGAGCAGGTTCCTTGACTGCTGACAATACCATAAGGAATGACTGTTTACCATATGGTAATTAGAGTTCAAGATGTGTTGTCCACGTGGATCCTTCTTTTGCTTCTCGTGTGTCCATGGGGGCAGTTGGGGTGCCTTGGAGAGCAGTGACTAGAGAAGAGCTCAGTCTGGATTTCTTGGCTCTTCAGATGAGCTACAAGGACCATGAAATCCTCAGTGGATGCCCCAGGGCTGTGAAAAAGTCAAAGAGGAAACCCCCCCTAGGAGCATCCTAGGGAGATAGCCTGATGGAGAACTTGAGGTGCTTGCAGGGAAGTGAATGAATGAGCAGCTGAAAGACAGTATCTTGCCACCAACTCTGTGATGAGGTATTAGGGAGGAGTGTTGAAAAGACACAGAGAAGTTGTTGAGATATTAAAAACTCAGATGGGGAAGGTAAATCTTTCCATTTTGGTGGGTGAAAAAAATAGCAGGAAATGAAAAAAACAAGTGTCCTGATTTTAAATTCTACAGGAATCTCCTCTGGATCTACAAGTTAGAGCAGAACACACAGTGCAGAGAGCTGAGAGCAGCTCTGGAGACTTTGTGTCTAGCACATTGCTAGGAGTTTGTACCAGTAAGGAACTGGTTCTTCTCTTTTTTTTTTTTTCCCAGTGATTATAAATCACAAATATATTCCTCTGCATACGCCCAGTGTTACAAAGACTGTAAAACTCGAGTCTGGAGCAGCTTGGTTGCTTGGATGATGTTTATATATATATATATGAATGGATTCAAATTGACAAATGATCAAAATCAGAATTTTTCTTCCAGGGTTTTTTAATTCCCAGATGGCCTAAACCCTCCTGGTGAAATGAGCAGCAATGTGTGGATGTTTGGAAATCTGACAGGTAAAATAATCTGATTCCACCCTCTGTTTTGTTGACCAGTCACTCAGCCTTCCAAGCTCTTTTGGATATGGACAGTTATCAGAGCCAAGTGATGCTGGTGAGCAGGCAGGAGATGTTCCTGCAGCCACCAAGCCCACAACACCCATCACTTTCTAGTCCAGGTGCTCAAACCCGTGCTCATGAATGTTGTTTCTCTTCAAAAAATTAGATTTTTGGAGGGTTTTTTTACACCTCCCTCTCTGTATTCATTCTCCTCCTCATGCCTCTAGTTCCAATGTTCCTTCCATGGCTGCCAAATGTTTTCCAGCAACATCTCCCTGCTCCACCTTGTCCATACTCTACCCCTTTCAATCCCAGACCTAAATACCTCATCCATTTACTTCAGTCCTTCCCAATTATTTCATCTCCTCGGGGTAGATTCTCCTTTCCCTTGGGCTCTCCACATTTTAACAGCTGACTCTTAACATTTCTTTCATTCCTTTTCTTTTAGGTGCAGTTGTGATGAAAGGTCAGCTTATTACCACTATTTTTTACACGTGAAACAGAGAATCCAAGTTACTTACTGAGGTTCACAGAGAAAAAGTGTAAGGGAGCAGAAAGCTGAACCCACATCTGCCAGCTCCAAAGGAAGGACTTAGCAAGGAGCAGCCCTTCTCTCTCAGGTGGTGGAATCTAGAAAAGGAATTCTTCTCAATGCACAAACCTCACCCTGCTCTGCGTTCAGACCTCTGTAGGTCACATCCCAGAGCTCTTCAGGCATGCACCAAGGTAGGAAAAATGGAGCAGTTGCTGCCCCAGCCTGAGCTAACCCCCTCTCAGATAAATGGAGGCATCCAAAAGAGCCAGATTTTGGGTGAAAAGAGTCTCAGCAGTGGGTATCCCAGCAGCTCTGGCAGCACCCAGCTTCTTTGTGCTAATGGTGACAGCTGCACAGAAGAACTGGGAAAGTTTTTTAACTTTGCATGTTTCCAGCTCATCTAGTTGCCCTTTTCAGGAGTGCTGTCCAACTGGAATGGCCCGAGGCCTTGTCTCACCCCTCCCTGAAAATGGAAAGGCAGCTGGTATATTCCACACTGTGTACCAACAGCCTGTAAAACTTAATGTTATCCAGCTGGCCAGGCATGGGATGACTTTCCAAAGCTGGAGTCACCCTCTGGGGCTGGTGCACTTGCCCAGTGCCTGTGCAATGGAAGGAAGATGGGTCTCAGGCTCAGGACTCCACTCCTGCTCATGGGTCCCACGGCTGGGGACCACTCGTCGTGCAAGCATTCCCAGACAGATCAGGGAACTAAGTGTCAGACTTCCTTAGATTACTCACATGAGCCAAACAAGCAGGATTTGGCCTGAATACAGGAATAAGTCAGATATCCACTGCTAAAATATAGTGGATAATTGAAGATGAAAGGCAGCTGTAAACAGAATATTACACTATGCAACCACCCTAGGATTGAGCAGCACATGAAAAAAAAGTACATTCCTACCCACATGAAATCTGATAAACAGGACACCATTATCAAATTGTGAGTCAGATAAAGTCTGACTCTGTGTTCTGCCACACAGGCAAGAGTGATGTTGTCACCCATAGAGAAGGCTATGCCAGGAACAGGCTCCTCTCACCAGGAAACAGGTAGAGCTTAAAGTTGAGGAGAAAAGGGGGAAAGCTGTCAGGAGTAAGGGGGGAAGCTGTCAGGAATAAGGTTTGCTGCTTCTGCTGCTGGGGGAGGAGGAGAGGGCTGCAATACAGCTGCTGCTGCCAGGAAAGGCCTCCTCCTCCTCTACACATCCCAACTTCTGTGCTGAAGCAGCAGCAGCAGAGCTGGCTCTCCAGAGAGCTGGCATGAACCAAGCAGGCAGCAGGGCCAAGAGCTCTGCCAGCTCCAAGGCAACTGCTTTGCCTAAAACTACAACCTGCCAGGTCAAACTCAGAGTTCAGACAGGTTTGGGTTTGCTGAGGAACAAGCCCTACCCTTGGGTTTTCACCTCACCAGCAGAAAGCCAGAGGCAGCATCAGATGGAGCAGAGAAACACCTCCTGACGTCCCATGGTGCCATCTTTCTGCTGTCCCTTGGCACACAGCTCCTGCTAAAGCCACCATCCTGCCACGTGTGCAGCTCCCAGTCCTGTCGGGTCCTGCACAGCCCTGGCTACCCTCAGCAGGCAGACAGAAGTTGGGTGAGACTGAGTTTTGGCTCAAAGCCCTGAGTGTGGCCATCCTTGCAGCACCCCAAGATGCTCAGAGAATAAATGAAGCCCTTGCTGCAGAGCTGGGGGAACAGAGCAGCCCCACAGCCTGCACAGCTTGCTTTTCCCTCATTCCAGCTACACTCCACTGGCTGCTACACTGCAGGAGAAACTAAAAAAGCCTGATTTTCTTCATGCCCTTCTCCAGCACCTGCCTGCTCATCCCTGCTGCAGTGGGGAACCAGAGGCTCAGATGCTGGGTGGCACCACAGCACACAGTCCAGAGAAGATTGCAGTCACAGCAACCTCACCACCATCTGTGTCTTTTCCTTTTTTAAACATCATCATTCTGTTTCCAAGAACAGACCAATAGTTTTTATAAGCCCTGCTAATACTCACCTTTCAAAATATGCTCCTCCTTTCTGGAGAAATTACTCCTGTGTCTATTTTTAAAGTACAAAGGAGTTGTGGTTCTCTGTGTGGTTTTGCAGTTTATGGTCCCACACATTTTGCAAACTGTAAACTTCCCTGGTGGAAAAATTTCACTATAAAAAATTCATGGAGTTTCCTGTGTTCATGTGGAGCTTTAGTATTTTCTCTCTAAAATATATATATATATATATCACCTCTGTGGAAGAATCTGGTAAAGTTTAATAGCCAAGAAGCTGCATTCTACAGCAGGAAGAGTATCTTCCAGCCTCTGCAGAGCCTGGTGAAAGGGATTCTTTTGTCACAGAGAGAACAATTTTTTTTGGCCTGTCATCTCCATCATCCCAGGTGACTTTGCCAAATCAGCAAATCCAGTACTGTCACTGGAGAGCTTCCTGGTTCCTTCTGACACTGTCCATCTAGAATCAGCTGCTCAAGTCTGCAAATAACATGAAGCTGCCTGCAATGCCTCAAGAGTGCCACACTGGGAGAGCCTCCTCCCCAGCACAAAAGCCCTGGAAATGCAGGTGAGGGGAGACAGAAGTGCAGGGATTTGCTGCAGCCACAGTCAGTGCAGACAGAGCCACGGGACAATTACTGTCTCATCTTTTTTAATTATTCTTTGCATTCCCTCTGCAATTCTCAGCTGTTTGATGCTGGGTCAAAGACTGCCCAGAACTGGGGACAGACATTTCTCCTCCTGTACACAGCCAGGCTGGGCAGGACTGTGGTGCATGAGCTGGCAGGAGATCTCTCCACACCTAAGCCCTCTACAAGCTTTTGTCCCTGGGCTGCACAACACCACAGCTTCAAATCCCAGAATTCAATACTTGCTTCACTTCCTTCTCCTATATGACTCCTTCTTTTTGTTTTTTCTTATTTCTTTTTTTTTTTTTTAACTGAATGGCCATAAACTTCACCAAGAGATTCCATAGGGGTTATGTTACACCACCACCTGACTCCAAATCAATTACAGTCCAAAGGGATAGAGTTGCAGTGAGTCTGTGAAGCCCAGCCCTGGGCTTGTCATGAGGGACAGAGAAACTACAGTGCTAAGAACAGAGCCTGGAGATCCAGCTGAAAGAACTGAGTGATTTCATGATGAAAGCATGGGACTGGGAGGCAGAAGACCCAGGTTTGTGTGCTCAGTCTGCTCGTGTGAGATCAATCTCTTTGTGTCTCACAGCTCCCTGCACTTCAGAGTCCCCATCCTCAGGGCTCCTCAGTGCTCTTGCAACACCCATGGCTCAGGATAAAGATGTGCAATGTTTTCTGGGAGACTCAGGCACTGTGAGGGTCTGAGATTCTCTTTCAACACAAGGCCAGAGATTTCCACTGTAGATCTAAGAAATATGAGCAGGCTGATCAGTGAGAACTACTGGCATAAAACACAGTCCTCTCTGCCATCCATCAGTAGGAGGGAAATCACAGGAAGATGAAGATGGAAGGGACTTAATTCACTAAGTTCTGTTTCCTGCTATTACAAGCAACAATGTCATTTAATCCTTTTCATAAGTCACACACATTTGTTTATCAGGTGTAACTGGAGCAAGCAAACACCACTTTCTCTGCAGGCAGTGGCTGTGAAGGGCACAGCCACAGAGATAAGAGATTAGGGAGGTGGCAGCTGCTGTAGATCTTACAAATAAGGCCCTCCACCATCTGCATGGCATGGCAAGCTGTGCTCCACAGCAGTGAAAAGACTCAGAGTACAGGGGCTTTGTTGCTTATAGACAGGGAAAGGCTGAGCACAAGGGTTCTCATCTCTCCTTCCTCATGTCTTCTCAAGAGAGACTGGAAAAAGGGATAGGAAAAATGAGTATACCTTATAGACATGATAGACATGATGTGCAATACCACTCTGAGATATCAGAGACCTCAGAGAGAGAAGCAGGATCTGTTCAGCCAAGGCAGGGCCCTGCTGCACTCAAACCACCTCACTGCAAGTGCTCTGAGCCCTGCATTCTGCAGCAAAAATATTTTGAAGGCTGCTGCCCAAAAGGGAGAAATAAAGAAGACCTGTGTGTGTCCTAGACCTTTCGTTTGGGCAAAGACACTTCTAGTCCAGAAAAGCAGTCTAGAGAAGTCACCCTGTGAAGAAGCTGCACTGCTGCTGAAGAAGTCACCCTGTGAACAAGCTGCACTGCTGCTGAAGACTGGGTTCGGGTCTGAAACCTTCAGGGCTCACTGATGTCAGCAGAGGTGGGAACATTTCTAATGACATGAAGTTGATCTCCTTGCCATTGAAGTCCTCTTCAGCTGCTTTAGCTTGAGGCTGAACTCACCAAATCCAGAAAAATCTCCTGGAGTCACAGCTCTTTATCTTCTGTTTACCTCACTGATTTGAGAGGAAAACAGTGATTTGCAGGCACTGCTGTAAGGAAGAAATGGATACAGGGCCTGGTGAAACATGCTGTGTACCTGTGTGTCCCAGTGGGGCACAGCCTGAAGTCTTGGCTCAGTTCTGAACTCAGCACAGCTTGGAAGGATATGAAAGAGGGGATAATGAAAGAAAGAAGTGAAGGTTTCTGGCTGAAGCAGTGGAAGATGCTGTTGCTAAGCACCTGTTGGGCAGGTTCAATGAAGAAACACGACACATCACCCAGAAGCCCCGAGCCAAATTTCTCTCTGGCATAACTCTACTAAATCCATCCAATTACACAAGGAATGAAGTGAGTTCAGCACACCTCTGCCCAGCAGCTACTCAGGAGCTGCCCTTCCCAGGGTTAGCCCTGCTTCTCCAGAAGAACTGTGCTGGAGAGTAGGGAGTTCACCTTTGGAGATGTGGAGTTACGGGGGAGGAGGAAGGGGGGGTGTTTGGGGGGGTGTTACTGTTTCTCTCTTGCCTAACCTGCCTTGAACTTCTCTGCTGCAGGAGCCCAGAGCTCAGCACATACCTTAGAGCCTTTCAGTGCATTTTGTGCTAAGGTAAGCTTGGGAAGAAGGGAAAAAAACCCCCAACCCTTCACTCGACAGCTTTTGATACAACACTGGAAAACAAACAGCTTGGAAGAGGTTCCTTTTTTCCTCAGCAGTGAAAATCGTGGTAAAGCACCATCTTGATAGTTCCCAAAGAGATTCATTTACAAAGATGGGTGGAGGGGAGGCTGGTTTGGTCTCCCGAGATGGATCTCATCCTCTGACAATTCACTGAGACCTTTGCTGTATCTAGCTATATGTGTATAATTATCTGCTCTGATACCTGAGCTCCTATGCAACGGGCTTGCTCCAAGTAATCCAAACTATCCCCAAGGCATGGCACACACAGAATGGTCAGGGCAGAGGGGGGGGAGGGGAGGAGGGGGGAGGGGCTGAGGACTTCCCTCCTTTGCTGCTGGAAATCAGCATTTTAGGGCCTTGTAGTCATTTCCTTGCTAGTGTGAGGAAACTTTTTGTACATTTCTATAAAATAGGAGGCCAGAAGTGCACACCCCCATCTTACTTCCTAATATATTATGTCCTCCCCTGCCGAGTCCTGGGACTTAGTCTGGATTTGGTAACTGAAGTAATATAAATGTTAGCTAAGAAGTATTCCAGCAATATGGTTCCAATTTAAGCTTGTTTTGAAGTCGAAGGGACTAATATGTCTCAGAGATTCTTCACTGGACGTTTAGCCCTAATGCAATCTGGGCAGGAGCACACTGTGCTCTCTAGAAGCCCTTCTGCCACGCTCCAGAAACAGGTTCCTTCCCAAGCAGGAAGGATGAAGAACAACCAGGAGCTTTGCTGATGGGTTTCTCTCTTCTCAGGGTTTCTCTCTTCTCAGGGTTTCTCTCTTCTCAGGGTTTCTCTCTTCTCAGGGTTTCTCTCTTCTCAGGGATTCTCTTTTCTCAGAGATTCCCTCTTCTCAGAGATTCCCTCTCCTCAGAGATTCCCTCTCCTCAGTTTTGGGGCTTTGCTTAGGACACGCCGGTGTCTTTGCCAGATAAACGCAGCACATGGGCAGTGGTTTCCTTCACTGGGCAGTGGGTTCCTTCACGTGGGCAGTGGTTTCCTTCCTTCTCCTTTCTCTTCTTTCTTCTCCTCTTGCTTTTCCAGAGGTGCAGGCAAACCTTCCAAAGGAATCCAGGCTCTCCAAGCCGTTTGTGCTTCCCTTCAACGACACTCTTCTTGCAAGGCTGCCTTTATTTGTGTAGACATGCATTCTCAAGGTTTGCCTGCCCCCTTTTTCCTCCCTCACACCCCTACGGAGCCCCTGCCTAAATCCAAGTAATGAGCTAACCCATGGAACTCATTGCCCTTTATCTTGCTGGGGAACGTGCACCTTTTGAACTGCCATCTGCAGATTGTGTTGATGCACTGACTTGTTAACTGTGCCATACTGTGAAGGAAATGGCATGATTTAGATCAAGTGCTCTGGACGGCTGTTCATAAGAAACACTTGAGCCAAGCTGTTACTGCTCAGGATGTGCCCTGGGGAGAGGGGTTTCGTTTCGGGTCATGCTCTTGCCTTGTATGAGGGCAGGCGCAAAGTACTGAAATCACAGCCCTTCCCCGAAGCCGAGGGGAGGGGGGAGGAGAAACATTATGAAACCATAGAAGCGAAGCTGCCAAATTAACTTCTCACCCTTTCAATCACACTCCAGAGGATAAAAGCCTAACGTTTCTGCCTCAGAAACAGGCTCAGTTTACACCAAACAAGTTATTTCTCTAATTTATCAGACTTGCCAGCTATCATTCTAATTATTGGAAACCTCGGGCTTTTGATGAAGTCGGTGGGGCAGAGTTGTTTGGGAGGTTGGAGAGCTGGGTAAACAGCTCTTGGGGAAAGAAAGGCTTTTTAGAAAGGAATCTGCAGGTCTAGGGGTTTAAGAACACTATCAGTGGAGAAAAAAAGAATGGTTTTGGGTTTAATTGGGGTTTTTTTTAACCCCAACTTCTAACATAATGTAACATAACTCACGGTGAGAGGAGGAGATCAGGACTGAAAGCTCATCAAAGACTCCCAGTGGCTTTGGATCAGCCCCTCAATTCTTTCTCTTCACTTGTGGAGCAGCATCACCAGAGAAACAGCCTCACACCCAGCAGTCAGGCCGGGCTGGAGGAGCAGGCAGAAAGAGCCATCTAGACAGGGCTGCTCGCTCAGCCTCTCAGAACACAAACACTGATTTGTCCATTATATGTAAATGGATGATTAGAGTCATTCTCTAAGACAAATTTACTTTTCTGCACACTCTAAATCTGTTTAGTCACTTTAAAGGTGTCAATTATTGGAGCATGCTAAGACTATGAATTTCTTAGTAATAGCTTTAATAACATTTTGAAATGAAAAGCAGATACCTTGAAGTTGGCTTACTTTGAAAAGACATACGAGTAGATCTGGTTTTAATTTATGTCCTATTCTACATCTGGAATCCCTTATAATTAAAACTAAAAGCTGGACTACTACTTCCACCTGTCAAATGATGAAAAGATGAATGCACTAATAGCTTACTAAATAGCCCAACATGATAGTTTATTTTCCCGTTTTGTACAGTAAGAAAGACTTCTGGACAGGAGGCTAAAGGTCTGTGGTCATTACTAATAACATGTTTTCAGTATTAACCCTCATACCCCCTCCCCAGCACCACCAGAGCCTTTTAGCACCCAGCTCTCTAACCAGCACTTTGCATTTAGATGAGATGTGTGTCCCCTGCTGCTGCTGCAGCATTCCAAGCTTTCCCTCTCAACAGGTTGTCTGCCAGGTGGATTCCTGCTCCTAGAACTATTTTCAACCACTCTTCATTGTTCTTGTTCACAGTTTATTCTCTCATTAACTAATCCATCTGTATTTCCAAATGACAGCTTTCCCCTTGTTGTGAGCAGTCCAGGGCATGTGACACCTCAGACTCTATTTTCACATCTTCTCCTGCCATTTCTTCATCATCCCATCCCCTCCTGCTCCTGCTGATCCACCTGTCTGATCTCACTGCACTGGCAGAGAGAATTTCAGTGCCTGCTTTAGTACAGAATCAAACAAAACTAGACCTTTGAAAGGTAACTAGAACCTTCAGATGTAGAGATGATATAAATCAAACTACAAGTGTTGGTTTAACAGGTTAAAACACAATAAAAAGAGTCTCCTACAAAACTACCAAACACTTCTCCCCTAATGTATTGATTCACCACCCCGAGTCTTACAGATGCACAGGCAGGTTATGAAACTTTTATGGGAATCCATGAGATTCCAGCTCTCCAGTGTGAGCCTACAGCCTCTTTTGACCCTCAGAGCCATTCTTCCCAGCACAACTTGCCCATTTTATCTTTAAAGCTGATGAAAAAAAAACCCCAAACCAACCACCCCCCCTACAAACAACAGATCGGCAAATCCATTTGCAGGGCTGTAAAAATAAATTAAGGGCAAAGGAGTTAGTTGCAGGAGGAAAACTTTGGTTGCATCCTCACACAGTCCTTGCAGCAGCCAGGCAGGCTCTGAAGATTCATTGTCTCATAAATAACCTATTTCATAGAGATATTAAAATATCTGATGTGGGAAAGAGGATTTTACTCTGCTTAGAATCCAGTTTGGGATGCTCCAAGCTGTCAAGGTGTCTGCTGCAGACAAAGCAGCCTTATTGAGGCTGCTGTTGGTATCACTGCAGCCCTCACAGATACTGCTATTGAAAAACAAAAAGCCACCAGCAGCCCTTAGAGTTGTGAATACTGCTGAATAAAATCTTTTCACATCACTCTGTTCCTCCTGAGTCACTAGACAGCTGCCCCAACTGCCTCCTTGGCACCCTAATGCCAAAAGACACGAGTGTTCCAGCAGAATGGTTTTGCTCAGACAAAGAGAGCTGTGGAAAAAGCTGTCCCAAATATTACAAAGGCACAGTGCTCAACTCCTTACGTCAAAGCAAAGAGTAATGTTTGGAGTGGCCCAGCAAGTAGGAAATGATGCAGGTATTAAGCATCATTATGAGAGCAGACACACGTTGGTTTCTGCTTAGGCAGCGGGGCTGTGAATGGAGCTTTTTGTTACCAAGGATTTTCACCAGGGAAGTTAATACACTTTGTCCAGCCCATGAGATGGTACAAATCAGTGTAGTTCCATCTAAATCAATGGATCAGTGTTGATTTACAGCAGCTGAGGATCAACCCCCTTCTTCTTTCTTTTTTTTTCTTCCCCTTGGCCTGCTGAGGATTGTATAACAGACACTGCCTCGAAACACCCATGACAAATTTGAGACTGCCGAACCAAAAGCCTGCTTCAAACCCAAACTGGCTGCTCTCCTTTTAAATCACTAGGAGCTTAAACGTTACTGTCAAAGGAGCATTTGCAACCATGGATCCAAATCTAGTGGCTGCCCCCTCTGGTCTGTGCCACGCATGCTGCATTCCACACCAGCTCCAGCCCGATTCATAAATGATGTGTTGGTTTAATCTATTTTTCACAGGGGGTGTTTCAGAGCAGGCAAATTAGAAACAGGTAGAAGGGACTATTATTACTGTCTCATAGTGTGCTCTCGTACATGAGGATTGGATTAAGATAACATCTGGTCTATATTTCTTGAACTATTTCCCTTTTATCACAAGAAAATCGGCAACCCATCTCACAACTGCTCCTAATTTAGATCTAAATATCACTGATGAAACATTGTACAACATGCTGTTATCTATTAAAATGATTTCCCTGAAGGAACAGTGGATACTTTTATATTTTCCAGGGAAGCCAACCATATTCCCCCCTTAGCACTAACTAGTTACCTTATAATCATCCACTCAAATAGTAAAAGCAAAAATCACTTTGGAAAAAAAAAACAACAAATGAGTCCCCATCAGCTCTTCAGCTGCTGTGTATTACTGGGTGCTCACTGCTTCCAGTGCAGCAAAATCCATTGACACCACCCTCCTTCTGATAAGGGCTTTGGTTCCCACACAGTCCAAACTTGCAAGGTGCTCAGGATCCTCTGCCCTCCGTGGGGTTAAGAGGAACTGATTAAAGCAAAGTCCAGGCTCAACCATGTCATGAAGCCAGGGGTTTTCAGCCTGTGTTTCAGGGCTTGGCTCTTACCCGTGCAGCAGAGGAACAATGAGCAGCCCTGAGAGTCTCTCAGGGAAGCAGAAAGGCAGAGCCCAGCACACTGTCATCCCTCCTGGTTGGTTCAAACACAAAATTGCCAGTGGAATGCAGTAATCTTTTTTTCAGCACTTCGCAGAGTTCAAGTCCCCAGAAAGCAGCCTATTGAGTTCAGCAAATAAAAACTTCTGTTTTCTTCACGAGTCTATAATTCATTTTCATCTACAGTAAAATCAGAAAAGGGGGAGAAGAAGAAGAAGAAGAAAAAAAAAAAAGAGACATTTTACAAGCTCAAACTCTTTTGCATACCTTCACTGCACATCAGTTTTACCCATTTCCATCCCATCCTTACCACTTAAAACAGGGGAATTAGATCAGCACAAGTTCCCTCTATTAATTCATTTAATTTAAAAGTAATTTCTACCATCTGGAATGGCTATTTACTGTTGTTTGGAGGAGGAGGGGGAAAAAAAGAAAAGAGAGAAAAAAGAATCTGAAGCTGTAGAAAAGATCATCAGCATTTCTTTCAAAGAATAATCCATCTGAAGGAGGGAGAAGGGTAAGAGGAATGTAATTGATTGTCCACCAGTTAACTTGGATATTTTGGAGGGAATTCTGAGAATAAAAAGGCTCCAGCATTTCTCAGCGGTCAGACTGGAGCCATTCATTTTTTCACCTGCTTGTGTTTGTTGTCTGGCAACCAGTCAAGGGTGCTATTAGCAGAATTAAGCTCCAGAAGAAAAGATTACCCTGTAGGAGGTAAGATAAAGACTGGAAAGTGTGGCTTGTTATCAGTATCACAATAAGGACCAGGTCAGAAAGGATTCAGTGTGGGTTTCATTTCAAACAGGTAATCTCTGCTGAAATAATAGAGTAATTGTTGCTTTGAAACCTTTCTGTGCTGCAGTGTACTACAGCTCATTTGATACTGATTCTGGATTTAATGAAGAACAACAAGCCTGAAACACAGGGGAAGCAAGAAAAGAATGGTGCACCAGTGGAAAATGTCTTTATCCTGCAATTCCAGGTCAATATAGTGAAACAGAAAATATTATTCAGGGCGGTTTTACACCTTGATTTACATCTCCTCTCCTTCTTAGGCCACTTTCTATCTGTCTGTAAAGTCTGGGTCTCTAAACATGCAGTAAGGTAAAGAAAATATTGCAAGGGTAATACCATTTGCAATGACAGCACAGCTCACAGATCCTGAGCACAAGCAATGAATCAAAGCTCTCTGCTGAGGTTTATTCAAAGGCTTGGAGACAGCCACTGGGAGAAGCTGCAAGAGGAAAATGCACATTGCAGATGATGGACAGGGCTTTACGTTTCTCTGGCAAACTGCCTCCATCTTTGTCTTGAAAAGTAATTGTTGAGTGGGCTTTTCCTTCTATTTTTTTTTTTCCTTTTTAAGGATAGTGCACCTTCCAGTCATCTCCTCTAGAAATGGACATTGACTGGTGGGAGATTCATCTGCAGTTTGGTTTCTTAGTGCAACCAGCAAAAGGAGTTGAACTTGTGTCAAAATGCAATGAGCTGGTGAACACTCCTGAAGTACAAGGAAAATAGAGGAAAGAATTCTCACAGCTATGGCCCCTTACCTGATGGAACTCTTTGGTTTCCAAACCTTGGAGGCCATTAAAGGAGGCTCCACTTTGGTGCAGGTGTTGGCACATCCTTTTCAAGCTGTGGCACAAAGAGAAGAGCCTGGTAGGAGCAGGTCAAGGCTACAGTTGTTCTGCTGGAGCCATTCTGGGTTCAGGATGTGGAGCAGAAAACAGTGGATTCTGCAGGGTTGTTACCTATGAAGGCAGTTCTCTGATCCCCCTTCAGTGATCCTGGGGCTTGTCCCTGCCCTCAAAACAACCTCAAGAGAACAATTTGAGCCCAAGGGTGCAAAGAACACAGCCTGGGAGCTCCAAGAGGCACAGAACATGCTGTAGTACAAAGATCTCACTGTGGACAGTGCCACGCAGAACTATTCCAGAGTACAGAGGCAGACAAAGGATTGCTGCTGAGAAAACTCACAGCTGACACAGGCTGGGTGAAGGAAAGAAGAACAACAAGGACATGTCCATTCTTCAGTTTGAGCTGGACTATTTGATAGGTTGAGATCACTTGTCTAGTTCCAGAGCTGGTAAAACAACCAGATACAAGGTCATGGCTTGGCAAGGCTGGCTGGGCATCAAGAGCTCTTTGGTTCCTGCTTGGGATCACAGAATCCCAGCATGGTAGAGGTTGGAAGGACCTCTGGAAATGCTCTGGCGCCACCCCCCTGCTCCATCCAGCAGGGGCACCCAGAGCAGGGCCCAGCAGGGCAGTGTCCAGGGGGGTCGGAATCTCTCCAGAGCAGGAGACTCCACAACCTCTCTGGGCAGCCTGGGACAGCCTCTGACACACTCACAAGAAAGAACTTTATAAATCCAGGGAAGAGACAGGAACCAGCCTGAATGATCCTAGAGGTCCCTTGATGATCCCAGAGATCCTCTCCATCCATAATGATTCTATGAAGGAAACTCAGCGTCCCAGCCTTTTAAAGTTGATTACTGAAACAATTACTTGCTTGTGTCTTGTATTTTGCTAACCTGTTCCAATTACTTCTTTTGCTTCTGTGATACCTTAGAGGCAAAGAAATCACCACACAGACCAAAAATAAAGATGGAAATCTCCTCATTCATAATAAAACTTGGACTCAGATTCAAAAATGAGCTCCCCAGAAGCAGCCTCCAGCCCTTCCCTGACTCCACTGGAGCCACTGGGGAGCCCATGGGCTGGCCTACAGAAGGATCATGGCAGATTTCAGCATCTGAGCTGAGGGTCTGATCCTGCTAACACCTCATGCCAGGCGTAGAGCCAGGTGCACAGAGATATTCAAACTAAATCCTAATTAAGTGTCTGAATTCCCAGTGAAATCCATGAGCAGTTAGATATTGATCCAGCTGCTTATCAGTGTGTGTACAGCACTGATTTCCAGGGCAGTTGACCTGACACTTGCCATTTTATTTTGATTTCTCTTTTTTTGGGGAGGATGGGAGAGAAACTCTGAGGATGATTGATCTATAATTAACTGTAATTTTATCAAAGGAGAAGAATTACTCTCATCCCAAAGTATGAACCTGAGATTGAGAAACCCAGAGGGAAAATCAGCACATCCCTAGAAAGCAGAAGGCTTGGATATTTGGAGAATATACACTAGAAAGCCTTATAAAAGAGCTACAAGTTCTTAAAGCAGATTCGTGGTCTGAAGCACAAGGACCCATATGCTTTTTGCCACGTTCCCATTGAACTTGGCTGATAAAAATAGTTGGTGAATAAACCAAAACAAAAACATTCTGATTTCACACAAATGGTATGTGCAGCTTCCAATGGGAAAGAAGAATCCTGCACCTCTTAGATCATATCTCTGCTACCCACTCAGAGGAAATGATTGATATAACAGACATGTTGAATCAAGATGCTACTTCATTCTTTTCTTTTTCTACACAACCACGTTCAGCCAACAGATTTTTATATTTTTTTTTCCCCCAGAATATCTGTGATTCCTTAGATTCTTTGAGGCTATTCCCTTAATAATTGGTGGAGCTGCCTGAGCAGAAAAAAAGCTGCAGCACAATGCTTCTCTCTGCTCTAAGAGCTCCCTGGGTCAGAGGCATACACAGTATGTCTGTGCTGCTGCAATCAAAACAGCCCAGCTTGAGAAAGAATAAACACTGGGGTGGGCAGAGTGGCCAGAAGTAGGGGTCAGGAGGGAAAACAGCCACGTCACTGGTGTTTCTTTAGCAGGTGAGGGCCTGATCCAGGTCCCACTGGGGTAGGAGACACAGGAGACATCAGTTCAACAGGAGTGATCTCTAAGAGCATTTCTCAACAGCTGGCTGAGTAACATTGCTGGCCCTGCAGACTTCCAGGCAAACAGAATCATCCTTCCCCACTTCCACACTGCTCTGTAAAGGAGCAGCACCTCCAGGAGGAGGAATCCCATGGGCACACATATTCCTCCTGTGCCAGTCCTCTTCCTTCTCTGTGCACGTTAGGACCAGAGCAGGGATGTGGAGGGTTTTGTCCCATGTGGGACACACCTTTGAGGAAAGCAGCTGCTCTTCTCCATCAGGAGTCAGAAGCTCTTTGCACTGATGGTACCTGTACCAGTGCCTGCCTCTCACCTGAAGCCAAGTGGGAAGCCAGTTGGAGCATGTGGATCTTTGGAGCTGGTGTTTGAAGCACAGCTGTGAAATGGATGATTGACACCAAGAAACGAGTCAAAAGTCAGGACCAAAACCTCACTTACTAAGTTATTAAATTACTTGGGATACAACAACATGGAGCTCCAAGTCTTTGGGAATCCTGAGCTGTTTCTTCTTGCCTGTCTTCCTCTGCATCTGAAGGGGAGCTGTGAGGTTTGTCTTGACTAGCAAGTGTAAGAGGAATGACACATTTGAGGACAGAAGTACACCCATCAGTATCAGGAAATGTGGTACATTAAGAATGCAGGAAGAAATTTCTTCCTAGTGGAAAAGAGAGGGTTTCTCAGTCTGGATTATCCCAAGGGGTGTTTATTTCTCACAAGACTGCAGCAAATTCTTTTCCTCTTTCAACTCCCAAATCAGCATAGGTTTGGGAAACACCTACTTTGCCCCTAGTTACTTTCTCTTACTCCTAATATGTTCTTACCCTAAGACTGGGGAACTTACTCTTCCCCTAAAAGGAAAGAACTCCGTAGGGATTTCTTCAGAATAAATCCTATATTTGTTAGGACTTAGTATGGATGAAAATGAATAGAAGAAACAGAAGAGCAGAAACAAAGGCAATGCTGTTTTCTATTGCAGAGATGCTGGCTGCAGATTCAGCAGTTATTATCAATAACATTTACTCTTGACAGATTCCTGAACCCAGTCCAGGTCCAACCTCCCTGTTGCACCTTTTGGCACCAGGTGTTACACAGGTCAGTTCAAGCTTTCTGCTGGGTGTGTGTGAATGAAGAGATGGATGGATGGATGGATGGATGGATGGATGGATGGATGGATGGATACATGAACCATGGGTAAAGCTGTGAGAATTCACTGGAGTTTGGATAAAACTGGATGTTGAAGATAATAAAGTTAGAAAAGCTGTTTGATGCAGAGCTGATGTTTGTGCTCAGACTTGTGCTCATTCTAACTAAAAATACTTTGCTCTGAGGATGAGATTTGTTTTCCACCCCTGGCAGTGTGAAAAACCCTGATCTACAGAGTCTGGGCAGATCTTATAACCAAAGCATTCTGAGAAAACAAATCTTACAAACAATATATGCAATACAGCTGTTTAGGAGCTCCCCAGGGCTTACTGGTGCTCACTGCCAGCTCTCAGCTCTCTTTGCTTTAGACAGGGAGGGCCAATTTCTTTAGATTACCTTATAGAGTATGTATGTGTCTGCCCTCCATGCTGTCACCCTAGATGGCTCTGACAAGTCTCCTGCTGCCACATTCTTGTTCTCAGGAAGATCTGTTAACATTTCTGTCTCTCGTCTCCTTTTGATCTCTGCACCCTTCTCCTGACACTTTTCACAGCCTCCTGAAAAGGGGATTCTTGAAATCCATAATTTGCTTATTGTCTCTCTAGTGTAAACTTAAACATTTTCCATCTCAGATGCTATTTCCTTGCATGTTCTTTTCATATTTCCTATAGGATTCGATTGATCTGGGATTGAATAATCATTCTACCACCTGAAATTAAATTACCTGGGATTAAATTAGCTGCCTACAGCTCAGTAAGTAAATTACCTGTCAGTATTGTGGGATTTATAGCAGATAATTCGTTTCTTTCACACTGATCATTTGAAGTGTATGGATGAGCTACAGCTGACTGGATTTCACAGGAGAAGGCACAATTCAGGATGTGTTGGTAGAGGAGACTTCTCCTCCCAGGGATTCCCACCAGGCCTGGAAGGCTCCATGGCTTCAGACCATGCTGCAGGATGAAAGCCTAAACAAACCATCTAGCACAGTAAGAAAATACTTCTCAGCCTATTATATTCTCTCCCCCTCAGCACCACCACCCCTCCAATCGGTTAAAATAGCACAGTATTCTGTACCACAAAAGACTGTAATTTGTAAGGAATGCAAAGCACTTGGAAAGCACAAGGGGACACTGAGAGTGGGGAGGTCCTGCCCCATAGACACTGTCCTTTCAAACCATGGGAATAGAGGCTGCCTCCCTCGATGGGAAATGCAGCCTTAAGAGGTGAGTGAATGCTGCTCTGAGCCTGCACACAAATCAAATCGATGTTTCCACAACTGCAGGGCTCTCCTTTAGCCCAGAAACTTGCTTTTTAAAACAATGAAGCCTTTTAGAGGTTGCATACAAAGGAGGAACGTGGAAGATAAGTTTCCTCTTGCTCCACGAATGAAATCTGATGATATAGCAGTGTTCAGCCATATGGAACAGAGAATGTCTCCACTGTAGGGACATTAGACTCCAAGTGGTGCCTGTGGACACCTCCAACCCTACATGGCACTGGAGGAAGACTGAAGAAATAAGAGAGGCTCAATCTGCAGTTGCTGAGAACAGGAGCAATCAACACAAAGATCTCTGGCTATTCAGGCACTGTCCTCACCAACTACCTGCAGGAGACCTGATGTTCCTTCAGTTTTCTGCTGGTTTCTCACACTATTTTAATGGTTGAACTGCTTTTAAAACAATCACAACCACTTTTAGTAAAGGCAAAACTCTGCTTCAGAAGACAAATGCTGTTTGTGTTTTCTGGTGACAATGAGCAGAGAACCTTCCACAGTTCTGAGTGGATTTCTTGTGCCTTTTATTTTCACTCAACCCCTCCTGCATCCTCACTGTTTCACATCAATGGTTTCCCCCAGTCATTCTAGTGCTGGGATATATTTTTCTTTACAGAAATTCTGAAGAAGGAAAACACATCTCCAGTTCAAAGACTCTCCAAAATTAAGCCATGATTAGGAAAGCAAAAATACCCAAAGAATAAATGATTCTGCTCTTACCCAACACATTCAGGTTATGATGGGAGCAGGAGGGATTCTGCACAGCTCTGGGAGCTCCACCTTCAGTTGTTTTAGGCTCATGGGAAGACACCCCTGCCAGAAGAACTCAGAAGAAGCCATATATCCACAATCCTTTTCAGATCCAAAGCCAGGACTACCATGAGGTGAAACTCCCAGGCTGTGGAGTTTTGTGCTGTGATCCCTTTGGGAGACAGGACCTCAGACAACCCTCAGAGGTGAGCTCTGCTGGGAGGAACAAAACCCCTTCCCATCCGTGTCCTTTCAGTGTTCCCTGGCACTCCCCTGACCCCTGGTGCAGTTCACTCAGCCTGCAGGGAACTTTTTGCTCCACCTGACCAAAGAAAATGGGTCATTTTCTTCCAGATTGGTGAGTTGGGTCAGTATTTCCTTGCAAGCAAGCACAAGGGTGAGGAAGAGGAGTGAAGCTGCTCCTTTCTCTTGAAACGACCTGTTCAGGATCATCAGGCAGATCCCTGGGGGGAGAAAAGATGGCTTAGTGTTCAGCTGACCTGAAGACTCATCCAGAGGACCCTCTCTTCCTCAGAGGAGAATAAGCTCAGTGAAATGTTTCTGACTTGAGACTGCACTTAACTCTTTTGCCTAATAAGGAGAGAATTAAAGCATCTCCCTTAGATGAGGTAAATATGGGCCATGGTATCTATGCCTTCATTCATTCTTGCCAGAAGGTCAGTTTAGATGGACCCAGAGGGAGGGCTGTGTTATACATCTCATTTGGAACAAAAATCCTCCTTTTCCCTTGAATTGAGGGTTTTTTCTGCTCTTTCTGACCAGGCACACCTGTTTTCTCTACTAACTCAAATCCTTGCAGCCACGTGTGCCCAGGGGATGGGAGGGAGTGTAATAAATAGCAGAAGCAAATAATTTCCCGAGTAAAGAGCATTCCATGCTTTCTGTATGCAAATTCTGCATAAAAATTCTACATATATGGTGCAGAACTGCTCTGAACTGAACTCTAAAAATGTTTAATGCAAACACAGCTGTTATCAAGTGTTGTTCTTTCCAAGACTCCATTCAGTTTGATAGTTATCACTATGCCAACAGCATTCCCAGTACAAATCTCTCTGTCTGATACTTGAACAACTGCTTAACACACAAGAGAAATTCATTTCACCCTAAAACGTGGTGCTCTGGCTCTCTATAAATGTGTTTTTCCCTACTAACAGTACCAAGTGAGCCCAAATCTACTCTGAGACACTGACATTTGGCTAATTTGGGGGGTTTAAGAGTATGTTTTCATTTAAGGACACATTTTGTGACATCTCTGTTTAGCAAAAGATTGTAGTGCCTCTGAGTAGATGGTCAAACCTCACTGATGTCAGAAGAGATGTGAAATATGTGTTTAAACCATGATATCTAGTAGAATTCATTGAAGGGTTTTTAATTCAAATTTATTCAAATATCAATTTTTGAGCTAAATCAGAGCACTGTGATGAAATGCCAGTGAGCTGTTTCAGTTTGACTGGTGAGACTGCTCTTTAGATTAGTTTTTAGGAAAGGTGGGGTTTTTTTTCATCCCAGCTGCAGAGGAGGTTTTTGAAGACTCCAAACTCTTTGAAATGTAGAATTCTAGAAAACTAAAGGGGACAGCCCTTCACTTCTGCTGCCTTCAGGGGGCTGCTCACGGGATCTAGCTGTGCATTGTGTTCTTGAGAAAGCATCTAAAATAACTCAGCAGCTGGCATTTCCAAATGTCACAGGGACAGTGAGGTCAGCTCCCAGCTGAGGTCTGTTTAACTCAAATCAGGACTTGGCCCCTTGATTATAGAAGATGGTTTCATACTATATACATGTAAAAAATAAATCTGAGCTGGAACATTCTTATTTCAAGGGAGACAGGAGGTTATTCCCCTCTCCACCCTCATGGACTCGATTGCCATGTGGGAAGCAGAGGGGGCAGCTTTGTCAGGGCTGCCTCTCTTCATCCCTTTCAGATGGGTGGATCTTTCAGGATCATCCTTTCCAGCACCACCAAGCAGCGCTGCAGAGCTAATGAGGTGGAGGAGCAGGTCATCTGCACACACGAATGCAATGGGAACAGAGCTCCTTCCTCTCAGGAAATCCAGGCATGTGCTGCTCTGTGTTAGGAGCTTATCTGAGATCAGGTCTCACCAGAAGGTAACTCACAGAGCATCCTCGGAGCACAGACCAGGGCTGCTGTTCTACCTTCGGGTTCAAACTGCGTTTTCAGAGTGGAATCGACGCTCCCCTGCACAACTCCAAACCCCTCAGGGTAGCCTCTGGCTGCAGCTCGTCCCTCTCCCTCATTAGCTCACCCAGCAGCAGGAGGGGGGGTGTAATTGCAGTGTAATTACCGACTGGTGGCCTGTCACTGGGAAAAGCAGAGAAGTCTCTAATGAACGCAGCCCAGTTCCCTTCCTCTCCTTTGCTGAAGCACAAGGTGGAGCTACTCCAGGGCAGTGCAATAAAAAGCCTGGTGCTCCTTTGGATCTGTGTGACTGGCAGGAATTTAAACAGGTTTGACACCATCTGGGCACAAACAGAGCTTTGAGAAAAGCAGGGAACAAAGGCATGGGGGCCTGTCCTCTACAAACCAACTTACCACCCCCTGGCTCCTCATGGTGCACAGGGATCTGTGCAAACAGCCACACTTAAGAAAGGGCCTGGTGTGAGCTGGCAGCAGCTGGCACCACGATGCCCCTGCCCTCAGTATGGCAGCCCCAAAGCTCACCCTCAGAGTCCTCTGGGGTTTCTGTGATCACTTTGAGGATTCTCAAGTAGTTTGCATCATGTCCAAGGAGGAGCTGTAGGTTCTGACTTGGCTTTCCTAAGCTGACTGGTAACCCTTGATGAAGAGATGGTGCTGAGGGAACACAGGCTCTGAAAAGCAAGTGTCTGGCAGTGGAATTGCTGAGAATATTCCCAAAGTTTTGGTTTATAGTGCAGCAACACAGATGGAAAGGGGGTCACCAGCTATATCCCACTACACTGGCTGTGCCAAGTTTTGGCTCTTCCCTTCAAAGAGACATCTTTTTGCCTTTATGAAGTTCAGGTGGAGAAGAAAGTTGGTGGCTGAGAGAAACATCTTTCCTCATAGACAGGCTCAAATCACTCCACAGGGATGGGAGTCCACACAATGTCCCAGAGAATCAGAAAAAAAGCATTGACAAGGAAGCAAAAGATGACTGAAAAGGTGTTACAGCAGGAAGGAAACCCAAAATCTTTACCCCTGGGTGTACTTAATTGTACCTGACACTGTAGACATAGAAGGATGCAGGAATAAGCTGGAGGAACTGACTGAGAATTGCCACTGGCTCAAACTAGAAAGACTTCAGAGGTCAAAGACACAACCCTCCACTTGCCAAAGTCCTGTCTGAGAACCCTGTGAAGGAAATGGATTAAGATGATCTGCAAGAGACAAAAGACAGACAACAGAAAAGCCAGTAGTTTTCCAGGAATGGAGGCAACATGGAAGAATCAATGAACATGGAAAAGTCCAAGCTCAGGAAGGGCTTCTTTGGTTCCAATCCACATTGCCTTCCATGATGTTACAGCAGGCACCATCCCAGAACTCTTGACAGGCTGCAGAAAAGGGGTTGTAAATGATCTTGGAAACCTTTCCAAGCAAGGAAAAGAGCAGTAAGTGAAAGTTTAGCTCATTAAGTAAGCAGTGAAGGAGGGGAAATCTGGTTTTGTTGAGCAGTAGAACAATTTCTCCAGAGCACAGGGTTCGAGTGTCACGTGGAAGGTTAATAGGCTGAGAATCTCTTATCAAAGTGTGTAAATGCAGGTTGAAAATGGGATAATCATGACACAAATGCCTCAATATCTATGTAATTGGACAAGGGTTCAATCAGCAAATAGGATTCGAGGCATTATCTAGCCTAACAATGTGTCACCACTCCTCTGCTGCAGGTCAGCAAGAGAAGAGCCATTTCCCCAGGCAGAAGCAGGCAGATCAGCTCAGCAAAGCAATTGCAGGATGTCAGATGGTACCTCTAAAGCCATCTGACAGCAAACTGTCACTGAAAAGGCTGCTTCACCCTTTGGCTGTCTCTCTCTGGAGATTATCTGCCTGTTTGGTGAGCTGCTTTAGGGTGCAGTTACACAAGACAGCTATTTAAGTGCTGGAAAAAAAAGGTGGCAGGACTGTAGAGAGGGCAGTTGGGAGGAGCAGAACTACCTCTTTCAACAGAAGGGCAAGATGTTAGATCAGCTCAACTGTATCGTGTAACTTTATTCTCAGATTTCCTGAAAGGAGAGCAGGAAAATCAGAATTTAGGTGGTCTGAATGACTCTCTAGAGATTTTTCCCTAAATTACAAAATGAACCTAACGTGACTGCATTGTAACCCTGAGAAAAAAGAAGAGTAATTATCAACAGCTTTGTTTTCTCTGCCCAGTTTGTGGTGAGGAGGGTGCAGAAAAAGCAGTGGTGGGTATGAGGCTGAGGCAGTTCTGGCTTAGAGAGCCTGTTGCGGACACACATCCTGATTTAATCTGGCTGATTTCTGAGGAGGAAGAAGGAATCTTTACATTCTAGTGGTGAAAAATAGCTGAGGGTAATATCTTCAGTTGGCACAGCCAGATGTAGAAGACAATGGCAAAAGGCATTTGAAAGTGCTGTGGTTTGAGGGAGGCTAAGACTGAAAACCTCTGGGTGGTAATAGCAAGAGATGTAGTAAAAAAGAGGTGTTAGAGCTCTTCCCTCCTATCCCTGAAGAAGAAATCATTCTATGGCTGAAACATGGGGGAAGGAGAAAACACTTGGCTCCCTGCAATGACATATTAGGTTGCCAGAGGTGGACCAGAAACACAAACTTCAGTGTTCCAGACATCCCAGTGAGCAGGAAGGTACCTCAGTTCAGCTGTCATCAGACTGGGGGATAACCTACTTTCAAGTCTGTGTGTCTAATGGGTAGAAAGAAGTGTATTCTCATGGATGGGTCACTTGGATCACTTAATCCATGTTACAATATCATGTAGGCTTTGCCAGCAGGGTGGGAGATTGGCTCAGAAAGCAGTAAAGATGCAAAAAGGCTACCAAAAAATATCCAGATATTGAGAAGGAGAGCTTACAGTATATGAGACTTAGGGAGCTCTAGTGAGAAAAGACCTGACAACACTTCTTGGTCTAACAAAAGTAGAGCCAAATCCTCTGGCCAGGTGGAGACAGGTGAACTTAACACTAAAATAAAGACACTTCCTTGTAATAATTATTATTAAATATTGCAACACCTCAGTACAGGATTTGTCTTCTTGGCCTTTAAAACCAGACACATATTTAATATCATGTTTTAATAGAGAAAATCCCACCTGGCCTACAGAAAGAGGTGATCTGTGGGGTGGTCCCTCAGAGCCTATGTACAGGTAGCAGGTACTTCTTTAAGAAAATAAACAAAGACCTGCTTTAAAAGCCAGAGTGGAAACTGATCTGACTGATGTGGTCTGATGCAACAGACTTAGCTTTATTGGATTAACTAGCAAACTTTATCAGCTTCCCAAGAGTCCCATGAAAACATTCTAGTGCTCACCCTTTCAAGACTGTTGCTTAAAAAGGACTTGAATATGAGGGAGTGCAAAAGAAAAGGTCGATCAGGAGACAAAAGTGGTTAACCCCTGCACAAAACAGCTCCAGTGTGGGGCTGGTGGGTGGACATTCACATGTGTGAATCTGTTTATAAATCCCTGCTGCTCCTAGGTAAAAGAACAACCTTTTTTTTTCAGTAAATAAGCAGCAAGGAGCAAAAGTAAAACTCCAGTAAAACTCAGCTTTGCTACAAGAACCAATCATTTGCATCACTGACTTTCAACCTGTGACCAACAGATAACTTTTAAGGAGTCAGCAGCACAACAAAAGGCAGTTTATTTGCCACAGTCTTAGGCTTGATGTTCAAGAGCCTACACCTGCTCTGGGAGACTTTAAAGAGTCTGTCAACTTAAATCTTTGGAAATATCTACCTTCAATTCCTAGAAGACACCAAATGTATTTGGATGCTTGAATTTTTAACAGCATTCTGTGGTTTGTTTTTTTTTTCCAGAAGACAAATCAATAGAAATATTCAAAGTTTCCTGAAAACACTCCTTGAAAAAACTGTAACCCGAAAAATGAAAACAAATCAATACATCTTTTTTTCTTCCCCCAGCTAATTGTCTTTCTGTTTGTTTTTCATTCCATTGTGCATTTTTTTTATTCCTAAGACCTGTGAATAAATCAGAAAAGCTGTCATATCATATTTGACCAACAAATAAGAATGAAGGCGTATGACCCCAAAAAAAGCCAGGTGCAAAATCTCCACACAACTGGCTCTTCTTAGGGCTGGTACATCCACACTGTCGGCAGGTTTGAAGATTTCCACATGCACAACACACCATGTGGGCTCCCAGCCCTCCAGTACAGCTCCTGAAAGTAGATTTTGATGGGTCAAAGCCATTTTATTGAATTAGCCCTTTATTGTTTACATTAAATCCAAGTGAGCTCAGAAATACTGACTTATCCTCCTGAAAGGCTGGATTATACCGCGTGGCTCGGATGCAAAAAAAGATTAGGGTTTTTATACTAATTACTTCCAGCATGAGGAGTGCATGGACCAGAAGAGCACTGACTTTGGAGACACTCTGCTGGGCATTCCACTGCTGAAATGTTTGCTGCTGCTCCACAAGGTGATCTGGGGTGTCACACTGCCATGAATTCCCGGGGATGAGAAGTGCCACAGCTGGCACAGAAGGGGGTGTGCCAGACACAGCCCTGGGGAGTGTGCCAGACACAGCCCTTTCCACTTGTTTCTGGTTGTTTTACCCAACTCCCACCATCACTGGTGCTGTGCAGTAGTTTAGCATCACTTCTCCCTACCCTACATCACTCTTGCAGGCAGCCAGTGAGTTCAGTTCAGCTAAGTAAGACATCAGTAAGTCCTCCAGCCTAGAAAACCCAAGGTATTTTCAGCAGCCTGACAAATCAGAGTTGAACATCACTGTGAGTAGGTTGGAAACATGATCGGCCACATCCCCACCACTGCTGTAAATCACGAGTGCTGCAGCCAGACAAGATGGACAGACACACAACACACCTAAGACAGTTTCATTTCTGCTCTTCCCTAAACGAACTCTCCTGTTTCTCATCATCACCTGCCTTTGCAGGACAGAATTCCAGCTTCTGGGCTCCTTTCAGGGTCAGCAATGGAAACTGTTCACAGGGAAATCAAAGCTAGAAGGGAGTTTAAGAATGTGTATGGGCAAAGCAGATGTCCCAGCGTTGCACAGCAGCTCTGCACGCAGACACATCAGATCTTCTCACTCCACAAACGCTTGCTCCGGGCTCTGGTGGTGGTTGTTTGAGTGATGATACTCTGAGTAGCTTGTGAAACAGAAAGGATTCTTCTTATATATGAAGCAAAACGTTTGTGCTCACACTCTAAGTTAGGAAATACACAGGTCTTTACACTCACCCGGGCTGTGATGTGGAAGTTAAGGCTCACAAAAGGGTCTTGTTTTAAATCTTGCATTCAATAAACTGCTAGAAGAACAAAATGAAAACAAGCTATTGTGTTAATCTCCAGATTAGCCCTCATAGTCTGTCAATTTAATACTGATTAGTAAACAATGTCCATAATTAAGCTGTTGTTGGAGACACAAATGCCCCACGAGCCCGAACTAATGCGTAGTATTCAATCCTTTTACAAAGGATGGCAGATACAATTCCAGGAATGTTAATGCTGTCAAGTATCCATGATGTACATAACAAAAGAGAAGGCAGAGAGTTGAGGTAATTAAGCTCACACTAGACATACTCTCCAACCTGTACGTGTTTATTGACTGCACGTTATTAGGTGTAGTAAATAAAATGCCACCGAGTCGTGGGAGTTGGGGACCAAACCTGGTAGGAAGTTTATGGAGCTCTGGATTCCCCTGGCATCAAAGCACACACATCCCTTTGCTAAGGCCGGTGACATTCATGTGCATGACAGGGGTCCATGGGGCCGTGGTCCCCTAATTGTTTAGGAGACCTTTTAGTCTGGTTGCAGACTGCATGTCTTGGTATTTGTGGAGCTAATTGCACTCAAATCCGCCGGCCCAGTGTTTGCAGTGATGGGTTAACTCATTTATCCTCGGGATAATACTCAGCTCTTTGTCAGCCTGATCTCCCGCGTTCACTCCTAGCCTGTCCCGCAGCTGCAGGAGGAAAGAGGCTTCCAGCAGTGCCGTCCATGCAAACTCACCACGCAGATGGCCGAGGACAGAAACTGTTACATAGGAAACAAAACCCTGCTTTTTTTTCTGGTTTCATTCCTGCCAGCTTTTCTCATGAGGGTCACAGAGCCAAGGCTGGAGTTCAGTCCCTGGTAAACTCCAGCAGTTGGGACCAGCAGAGGTGCTTGGCCTCTTAGCAGTTTGGTTTGGAAACTGAAACTCATGGATCTTCAGTTTTCTTCTAGTCCCGTGCAGCAGAACCCAGGTAGGCTAATTCCCTGTGACATCATGATTCCTCGAGAACAGAACAAAGGTGGATGTAATTAGAAGCAATCTCCTGGTTGATCTCAGTATTTGTCACATGGGGACAAAGTGACATTAGTCTGAAATTTGACATAATGCAGCTAAATATTTTATTTTCTCAAGACAGACTGTTAAGATTTACAAACTTCAGAGTGAGAGGAATTAATTATTCTTACATTTTCCCCAGAGTTCTTGATTTCTGTTGTTTTCTCAGCCCCCAATGTTTACAAACATACAGCTACCTCAGCAAATCCTACATTCTAGCAGCTGGGACAGGTGGAGCAGTTTCTGTCCGAGGAGCTCCAATGCCTTTGCCTGTGCTAGTTTCCCATGGGATCAAGTGCATTGATATCTCCACTGAAGAGTTTGGACAACCACAAATTAAATTGTTTTGTCAAAGGTCAAAAAGAGTGTCAATTAGTGGTGGACCTAGGAAAAATACTCAACAGTATCTTCCCCCCTCTCCATCCTAGACCAGCCCTGGCAGTGCAGAACAGCACTGAGCTCTTCCTGTTTGGACAAGAGGATTTGATTAAGGCAGGCCACAAGTTCCCAGAGTTTTGGGCCAGGTGGTGACTTAGCTTCTTGGGTCTTACAGAAACACAGCACCTCTGATGTTCCATCCTGCCACACTGCAAAGCCCTCTGCATGTGGGAGAGCCCTGCCTGCCTCATCCCTGCCTACAGGCTTGCCTGCAAAGAGAAGGAGGGAGATGGGAGTGGGAATGTGCAAGTGGAAATCAGGGGTAGCACCAGACCACAGCATGCCAATTTATTTTAGCTTAAACTGCTATGAAATCCCAGGCTTAGTGGGAAATGTCTTCTAGAAACAGTGCCAACCAGGCAGTGTCCCCATCCCTTGAACAGTCTCAACTCCTGTTACTGCAATGCAGTGTTTTATCCCCCTCAAAGCAAAAAGCCTTTTCCCCTTTCATATCAGGAGCAAGATTTGCTGTTTTCACCAAGCCTAGAAAAGAAAACCAGCTACAGGCCTGCAGAGCAGCTTGTCTGAGGTGGTCCTGAAGCTCAAGGAGAGAGGGCAGCAAGTGTCACTGTCACAGCCAGCCCGTTGGACAGCCACACAGGACCCTGGGCACACGTGGCCATGCCAGGAGCTCAGCAGTCACCCTGCTGCTGCCGAGCAGCTCTGCAGACTCCTGAAGGTTGAGGCTTTCCAGAAAGCTGCTCCTCTGCCTGGCTTGCCCTTCTCAGCTGACAAACAGAAAGCAGGTGAGACAACAAAGAGCAAATGTGCGGCCCAAAGCTCCCTGGATCACCCCGTGGGACATCAAAGGGAACAGAGGCTGCAGCTGACACGGGAGGGAATTTAGGGTTGGGCCTGAAACACTGCAGTGAGAACTAGAAGATGGAAAAGTTTTTCCCGTTCACACAAGAGAGCGTCACACAAGAGGGTGCCAGAGCTTTTACTGAGCCATGTAGGAGATTAAGAGAGGAATAACCTCCTTCTCCACTTCCTATCCTGCTTAAATGGGGAAAGGCTGCTTAGGTGAAGACTCCAGTTCTGCTGAAGAAAGCATATTTGCCAAATAAAGCCCGTTTTGAGCACATTAGCAGAAAGCCAGCAGCATGGATAAACTGCACTTTCACTTCTTGTTTCAAGCCCATCAGAATAAACCAGGAATTTCTCACTGCTCAGCAGGAAGGGAACATGGTGCTTGTCTCTGGATTCCACAAAGCAGTAGGAGCTGATCCCACATTTCCCCTTATTTTTCTGTCTTATCACGCAACATAAAAACAATCTGAATGCAACTTGCAGAGAACTTAGGAGGTACTTAGATGAGATGCAGCAGGAGCACTCAGTGTATGTGAGCAAAATATTCTGTTTAAAAAGATATATAAGCACATGAAAATTGCTGTCTCTTTTTCCTACTGGCCACAGCCAACAGCTAATGATTCCTGTGTAAAAGCAAAAATGCCATAATGCACTTAAGCAGATGTGAGGAGTGGAGGTGTGGGTGGATGGCTGAACTTAGCTCCTCACTGGGGCAATCACCTCTTGCCTTCTTGGAATGGAAGAGCCTGAAGCTTCTCCCTGTTGAGCAAAGACAGCCCTGCTTGGTACAGGAATCAATACCTTTCAGTAGTGACAGTTCTTAGCTGGAATGTTCTCTAGATTAGGTGAATGCTGGTTGAAAATCTGCTTTTTGACATTGCCATGTAACAGAGGAACTTCCATATGGTCAGGTGCACCCCGAGGCAAAGAATTCCCTGAAGCATACAAAGACCTCAAGCAGAGTCTCAGCACAAGAGCAAACTCTGCTCACAGCAGCTTTTTCTTGACTCTTAACCACAGAGGGCTGTGGCAGAATGGAAATGTGCAGAGTTAACCTACAAACATCCTCTCCTGGACCCAGCAGTATCTGTGGAAAATGGGACAGCCTTCAGCCCCGGGAGTTTCCTAGGGAAATAGTTCAGGGAAGCACCATAAGACAAATAAAATTAGCAAGGTTTGAAGGAGCCTATATGAAAACATCATTTAAATAACAGAGGGTTTAGCCCATTTTTCTGATCACTCAGTGTCTGTCCCCATCACAAACACCTCCACTTGCCAGCTTCAGTCCTATGTGACTGAACTGAGAGGCAGAGGCTTCAGAGAAATTAAAGCATTTAATTTTTTCAAAGCAGGTATGTCTCCTCCATCACAGGAGAGATAATTCAGCAGTGTATCCAACCCTGAGGAAAACTGTGGGAGAAACTCAGTCCTCAGCAGGCAGTAGGAACCCCCAGAGCAAAGAAGCTCTGCTGCCTTCTGTAGAACAGCCAACAGAGACACATCAATCCCAAGACCGTGATTAATCATTCCACTATTTGCTGATCTTCTTGCTTAAAATTCCTTTTCACTGCTTCAGTGTCTCTCACTTTGCCTGGTGCTCACCTCCCTTGTGAACATCTGTGTTTCATCCAGGGTTCCCAGCCTGCAGAGATGAATCTCCCTTCTTTCTGGATCCATCATTCCAGCAGAAACAATGAGGCTGAGCTAATTGGTGCCTCTAGTCTCACATTTGCTGAGTGCTCATCCCTGCCTCCTTGCCTGGTACCATCCCATGCTGGGTGACAGAGGTTCCTACCCTGTGGTCTTTGTTTATGAAGATCTCTGAAGCCCTTTCTGGAGAGCTGGAGAGCCCATCTGGCTGTGCAATGCTTTCTCCAGCTGGACTGGAACAAACCTACTGGATTGTTATTTAAAATCAAAATATTCAAGTGCATTTGGCACCTTCTAGCATTGCTTCATTTGCTCATCCAAGGACACAGGTGCTCCAGTCACTATTTCCATAATAAGTTGCAAAACAGAGAGGAAATGGTTTCTGTGGCTGCCCAGCAGAGGAGATGGTCTGTGTGGCTATGAATGGAAGTGTTTTTACACACATCCTTCCAAAACCTCTAGCAGCCATGGATTCAGATTAAGGATAAGCAGCTCAGCATTGAAGCACAAAGAGCAGAGCAACTGCCCACTAGGTCAGACCTAAATTCCACCAAGCTCAGCCTTGTCCCTGGGAGGGGAAGGGAGCAGCAGATCTTGCAGGAGGAATAGAATAAACAGGCCAAATGAAGCACAAATCTGACTGAACTCCACCAGCTTCAGGCAACCAAAGGGATGTGGAGTTTCTGAGCCAGGTGTAAAAACCTCCAAAGAACCCTCTGAGCCTCTGTAATCTTCATTTTCACTTTTTGCCTTCTTATTGTTGGGAAGTTTGCCGTGATAAAATATCCAGGAGCAATTCACTAGTGTGTTATTTTCTAAAGTGACTTAGAAAAATAGAAATTACCTTATTTTCATATCACCCAGTACTTCCCAAGCAGTGTGTTACCCACACACTGAATTGCTGCTTTTCACACAGCTGAGCCAGACTCATTTGGATAATTTGGGAATAATTTAGTACTCCCTTTGCAAATTCAGAACCAGCCTTACTCCATCCCCTGTTCCATAAGCTCCTAAGAACTGACTGTTGTTGCAGTTTGCTGTAGGTCTGAGCCCCTGATAAATAAATCTCAGTGACCCATTTCTCCTGCAACTGCAGAGAGAGGATTTCAGCCTGCTCAGGAGCAGTCTGAGTGTCTGCTCATCCTGCTGGCTGCTCCTCACACCCAAATACAGCTACACAGGAGATGGACTAAAGCAGAAAGTAGGAAACACATTACCCATAACTTTAAGCAGCTTTGTTAAAATTGAGGTATTATAGTGTACATATATATTTTTGTAAGCAGTGGCCCAAACAAAGTTTCCTTTATGTCAATGAGATTTTATATCACTTTTTTTTTTCTAACAATTTCAAGTGACTTTGGATTCCCTCACAAATGAAATGAGCTGAATCTTTTCTGTAGTTTTTGTTTACCAGGCAACAGTGGAGGGTGGAGGAGAGAGGATACAGAGCAGAGGATTCACAGGGTCACCCATCACCTCTGCTGGTGGTTCCAGAACCAAGAATGCCATGGAAAATCATACTGGATTTGCTCCTGAAGGCATTCCCTCAGGCAGAAGGAAAGTAGGTTATAATTTGCTGCAAGAAAACTGGGCATTGCTCCATCAAACCAGAAAAAAAAGGTAATATTCTAAAAGATTATGAAATCAGCTGCCATCTTGTGGCCAAACCCCATGAAATTACTGTGGTAGATAAAATTCAGAATAGAAAAAAACTGCTGTAGATCCCCTGCAAGTTTTCCAAGTCCTGACTGAACTGAAGCAGAAAGAGATGCAGGAGACCATAAACAACCATAAACAACCAGCCCACTGAGTGTTGGTACCTCCTGAGATAAAAGAATAGCCTTTTCTCCAGGATAAATGCTGCAATTAGGACACAGCTGTGGACTCTTCAGCCCTAAAGGCTCATTTGTTGGTGAGCACAAGAGCTGGGAAAAGGAATGCACAGAGGAAACGAGGAAAGTGATGAGAGCAAAAGATCTTAAGGAGAATGAGGAGGTCAAGAGAGTACCTGAAAGGGTGCTGTGCAGGTCAGAGAGGAGACAGAAAGCATTCTGCCAGTCACAGAATCATGGATGATTAGCGGGAATGTCTCCAAGGTCCCTCTCCCACTACCAGAGGCTCGGAGTTGGCAGCACTGCCCTAGTGCTTCTCCCTTTGATTTCCAGTCCCATCCTCCATGGCTGTGTCTCCTTCCCCAGCTGCCTGACTCTGGGGATGAAGATCATTCACTCCCAGAGCAGCAGAGTGTCACAAGCTGAGAGAGATTTACACCACAGTGAGGACCACCACACAGGTTTGGTGTTAGCTCCTCCATAGCTATGCACAGAAAAGCTGTGGCCTTGCAGATGATTTCAGCTCCCCTTCCACACCCCACGTGGCTGCTGCAGCTGTGGTCTGGGCAGAACATAAGGCCACCCCAGGCTCAGGTGAAGCTTTCCCTGGCACGTGCTTTCACTGCCTCTCATTCCTGCTTGCCAGCTTTGCCAACCTGAAATCCCACTGCAGTGTGAGAGGACCCTGGTTCCTGACAGTGCTCAGCACAAAGATATGGATGAGTTTTAGCATGAACACAGGCACCCAGTGACACTGCAAACACCTCAGGGTGTCAGAGACATCTGCCCAGCACTGGCAGGGATGAGAGGACCTACAGGAGACTCGTGCTGTCTCCAGAGCAGCAGCTGGAGACCAGGTGGGAGCCCTTACAACATGTCAAAGGGTGCTAGATGCCTGTGTTTGGGCAAATGAACTGTTCCCACCCCGTGAAAACGTATAGAACACATCAAGAAATGCATTTGCACTAGTAACAGCAGCAGCTGGGAGTAAGGGGTTAACTAGAAGCCATTATTACATTGAGGAAATTGCCCCAACAGAAGTATAATCCACATGGTAGAAGACAAGTGTTATTCACAAGTTATTAATAAAAGAGAGCAAAAAGAAGGCAGTGGAATACTGTTCTGTTAATCTCATAAGCCCAGATGTTCATGAAATGAAAAACAGCCCAAGTACATGACCTTTCATACTGATGTAAAGGAATGTTAAAGATATGATGGGATGTTATATATCACAGGATGTTAAAAACATCACGGAAAAAATTCTGTATGGATAGCAAAAATGTAAAGAATCAAATACTTATGAAAAGATATGTGTGATAAGATGCAAAAAAAATCAAATTAGATTATACTTTTCTATAATCACAATTTTACACATTTTATAGGCACTGGCACTTCTCTGATGCCAAAGTACAATAACAGCAGGGATCATGGTGGTGTGGGAAGGTTACAGTTTCTTTCACACTTAGTGTGAAAAAACTTGGGAAGACATGCAGTGCTCCATTCTTATGCACAATAAAAAGTGATGTAGAAAGCACCCTAGGTGCAGAAAAGGAATAAAACTAAGGGCTATATTGCAGCCTGCTCCTGGAGGCAGATCCCATGGCAATCAATTCATCTGGAAGTGAGATTCTGAACTAGAATTGTGTCTGAGTGCTGGGCACCCTGTTCTGCTCCAGCACTGCTGAGTGAGCATCACCAGAGAACTGCAGGCGTGTGGGGAGATGAGGCCAAGTCTGCGTGTGCAGACAGCAAAGAATTCAGACAGAATCTCTTGGTCTTCCCCTTGTTTCTTTTCCTTTCAGATGCTTCAGTGTCAAACATGTGGTTTCCACTCCTCTTTGTGTAAACTTCTCTGGAGTGAGTTTCAGACAGAGGGCAGCCCCTCTGTAAACAAGGTGGACAAAGCTGAACCTCAGTGTGTGGGAACACGTGTGTATTGTAGCTCGCTGTGAACACACCACCTGCCTGCTGCACACCAGCAACTGCACAACCAGCACGGGGCTACTGGAACCAGTGGTCCAAAGGAAAAGAAACTCCCCCAGACCTACAGTTCTGTAGCTCTGCTCCCAGCATCCCCACCCTGGCTGGTTTGGAAACAGTCTGGCCTAGAGAGGGGAGTGGGAGCAAGTCTGGGAGGTCAGTTTACACACGGGTCAGCTTAGACCTGAGTGTGTGTATATATATATATATATGTATATATACAGTATAGGGGTCTGTTTTCTATTTGCTTGTCAAATACCAACAGCAGAAAGAAAGGAATAGTACTAAATCCACCATTTTAACCTTACACATACCCACAATTACAGCTGAAATAACTCAGCAGTTTTTGAGTTATACGAGTGCAAAGAAAGCATCTGTAACCAATCACCTTTTTTTGTTGTTGTTGGCTTCTTTTTTTTTTTCATTTTTGGCAATTCTATATCTTCAAAATTGTGAATGCACTTGTGTTAAGAAAAAATAAAAACTTGCTAAAAAAGAACAACCCAAAACAACACATGTGCTCCCAGGCTGAAAACACACATGCCAAGCTCAGCCTGGAGAGAATTTTTACGGCTGAGTTATAAACCCCTGAAAATAGGAATTTCTAATGGAAATGCTGACAGACCATTAACTACAATAATACCAGAAAGGGTGCAATAGAATTTCCAAGTTATCTCCTTTTTGTTGGTGTCAGCATTCCTGCCCCCAGAGCCCGTGTGACACACATGCAGTGTTAGCAGCACGGATCCCACCCTCTGGCACTGGGGATGCAGAGGGCAGAGTGGTGAGATGGGGGTCTCTGGGTGCACCCCTTCAAAGAATCCCATCCCGTGAGGAATCCTGTCAGCAAGCTAAGGGAATTGCCAGGATGCAGGTTCACCTGTTGCACTCTGCAGCCCATCAACGGGAAGCCCTTCACACAAAATCTTCATGAGAAAGAAATGAGCGTGAGGTTTGCCTCGAGATTTCTGTGCAGCTCCCAAAAGAAAGTGGGAGATGATGGAGTGGTCCTGGTGGAGTGTGAAAACGGGGCACACGAGGGCTGTTTCAGGCTGTAACCACACGTGGGGTGCTCTTGCTTTCAAAGCTCAAGCAACGTCTTCTCTGGCAAGATGGATAGACTGAAAATATGCAAAGTGTTGTGCTGCTCCAGAGAATTTGTTCCCTGTTACACACAGGGATGAATTGTTGAAAAATAAAATAGATGACTGTTAATGCTACAGAATCTCTACATTCCTTTCCCTCGAGAGAAAAACACTCTTACTGGTGAGGTGTGTTTAGCCCATTGCTAGTCTGTTGCTAGTTTAGAACAAAACAGATATTCCTAATGAAAACAGGATTTCAAATGATTCTGCATGGGAATGAAGGAGGATGACAGACCCTTGTACAGGTCAGATTTTGTCAGCTTCAGGGCCTTGAAAGATCCAATACAATTGGCTTCTGACTTGTTCCCTGGCTTGTTTGTCCAATACATCCTGAAACACCTGACATAACATCGCCAGTATCATTCCCATTTTACAGATGGTTGCAGAGAGGCACGGCGGTGAAATAAATTCCTAAATATTGCAGATCAGATTTCTTCCCAAACCCAGGATAACAACCACGTTTTCTCCTTGTTTTAGTAACATCTGCTGTACAAAACCCAGATTTTAATCTTTTTAATTTTAAGGGGCAAAAAGGCCAAACGTGACCCATGAGTTGACATAACTCCTCTGCTTCGGAAAAGCCCCAGTTCACTCAAGAAGCAAATTCCAACAGCTCAAAAATAATCTTTTTTTCACTAAATATGCTGAGTTTTATACAAAAAGAGCAAGTTGAAACAAAAGAACAGCACAAAGCAGCACAGCAGTCTTTTTCTGATCACATCCTCAGTGACTCCTGATGGTCCCTCTTTGCTCCAGCCCCCTCAAAGGGGATCCCTTCTCTCAAAAATCATTATTCCCTTTCTT